>JAJMLO010000006.1:373043-556830 GCA_030569695.1 Yamadazyma vaughaniae | reverse complement strand
TTAGTTTTAGTTTTAGTTTTAGTTTTAGTTTTAGTTTTAGTTTTAGTTTTAGTTTTAGTTTTAGTTTTAGTTTTAGTTTTAGTTTTAGTTTTAGTTTTAGTTTTAGTTTTAGTTTTAGTTTTAGTTTTAGTTTTAGTTTTAGTTTTAGTTTTAGTTTTAGTTTTAGTTTTAGTTTTAGTTTTAGTTTTAGTTTTAGTTTGTCTGTTAGTCATTGTGTCATTGCAAAGGCTTAGTCTAATTGTTGACAATTACCCAACGGTTGGGCGTCCATTATAATATACGGCGAAACTCCGGTTCCGGTTGTCAATAGGTATGCATGTCGTCAATATTGCACTAGTTGGGCTTCGGGGAATAACCTCCACAGCCATAAGGCGTAAGCTCATGGGCCCATGAATCATCGTGTTGCGAGAAAATCGGCGTGCGGGGCCTAAAATGAGTCAAGCGACTCACATCTCAAAAAAATATTGTTGAGGTGCGACTCAGACTGCAAACTATAAAGAGTCTAGGATCTGCTACTTCAAGTAACTCATCACACAACATGGATATTTCAAAGGTTGACACTAACGGAGACTCAAATGCGGACGTTGAGTCCACACACGCTGCTTCTCACGCCGACCCTGCCACCACCAAGGAGCTTGACAGAATTTACAGGAAGCTTGACTATAGAATCATCCCTGCACTTTGGGTTCTTTACTTTATGACGTCTTTTGGGTCCAATTCTTATGGTCTTACACTTACCATGAACTCGGAGGCGGGCCATTCGATTGTCCAGTCGCTTAAGTTGGTGGGAAAAGACACTTCTACTGCTTCTGCTTTGTACTATGTTGGGTACATTATCTTTGATGTGCCAATGAACTTGGTGATGACTAAAGTTAGTCCTCAAAGTTGGTTGGCCCGTATTGTTTTGACGGTGGGTTTGGTATATGCATGTTATGCATCTCTTAAAAACAGCAGTGGATTAATTGCTTGTCGGTTTTTCTCTGGTGTTGTGGGAGCTGGAACTTGGCCAGGAATGAGTTATTATATCAGTTTATGGTACCCACTTCAACGTCAAACCCGTCGTATTGGATTCTACTTCACCGCAGCCCAACTTTCGGCTGCGGTGTCTGGTTTGGTTAACGCTGGATTCCAAAAGATGGATGGAACCAGAGGATACTACGGTTGGCAATGGATGTACATCATCTACGGTAGTTTGACGGTTGCTGTAGGTATTCTGATGCTTTGGTGGTTACCAGATAGACCTCACAAGAATATTGGTGCTGTGGGTGAAGAATCTGATAAGGAGGTTGAAACCAAAACTGGATTCTGGGGCACTACCAAGAAGTTCTTGACTCCAACTCATCCTCTTACTCCAGAAGAAAGAGCCATTCATAAGGCTGATATCGATGCTGCTTACATCCGTACCTCATGGCACTGGCGTGATTTGGTCATGGTTTTATCTGATCTTAGAACCTGGCCATTGGTGATCATGTACTTTGGAGTTGTTGGTACTGGATTTGGACTTGCAGTGTTTGGTACCACCATTATTAAGGCCAACAATCCTAATCTTTCATCTATTGATGTTTCGCTTTTATACGCTCCAATCTGGCTTTTTGACTTGGGAGGAATCTTGACTGTGACTCCATTTGCTGACAAGTTCCGTAACTACAGATGGTTGATTTTCTGTGGGGCCAGTGTGATTATTATCATCGGAATGGTGGTCACTACATATGCCAAGGGTTCGTGGAACAGATACGGAGGATTGCTTATTGCTGGATATGGATTGGGACCAACGGTGCCAATCTGTATGTCACTTTCAGCCGAAATCTTTGGTGCCAAGTATGGAGATGTTGGTGTTGCAGTTGCTGCAGCCTTAGTCAGTGGATTGGGTAACTTAGGGCTGGTTACTGCTACTTACGCTTTATACTCTGGATGGCCGGAAGACCAGGCTCGTTTATACGAATACTCCAACATGATGTTGGTGGTTATGCTTGGGGCCAGTATTATTGCAGCCATTGTGTTGCAGTTGATTAGAAACAAGGTGAGACAGTAGATATATAATTTAATATTAATAAGATTGGACGATTGGAGACGTAATTGAGTGTTCTGTGAAGCAGAGCATGTTTCCAGGCAATACAGATATAACAATCTACACAATATAACTTCCATAATATACATTCGGTAATCCATCGTACTCCTAGTCATACTGATATCATATATCCGATACTTATTTACATAATACATAACTCATAATCATTCAACCCTTCTTAAATTCATTGGCATATGGACACTGGTTCTTCTCCAAGTGATTCACCAACCAGTCATCCACATTGCCAAACTTGGCCCGGCACATACGACAACTTCCAGACGATTTGGCCCGTTGGTCTTTCTTGGTGCCACTAGGATACTGGAAATGGATGGCCTTTAAATGGTTTTTGAAGGTATCACACCGCGAGAAAATCCCCGAGCTGTGGCCGCAGTGATCGCCCGAAGTGTGGTCTTTGTAAGGACATTTAAATTGGCCCTTGTCGCTGCCGGTTTCCTTCCAATGGCACTTCACGTGACGAAATAAGTCGTTAGGACGGGCGAAACCCCGGTGGCAGTATTCACAGATATGGGGTCTGCTGGTAGGGTTTAAGTGGGTTGATTTGTGGGTGGCCAAGTTGGAGAAATAGAGCTGGCACTCGGGACATTGTCTCTTTTTACGAGGCTTCCATTTACGCTGGGCCTTGGACGGAGGCTCGGACGAGTCGTCGTGCGACAGGTCGTTGTCGTGGTCGTGGTCGTGGTCGTCCGAGTCGTCGTGCGACTCGTGGTCGGACTCAGACCTGTAGCCGTACGACAAGGCGCGCTTGTGGGTGAGGGCCGGCTGGGCGGCTGGGGCCACGGGAACTGCGGTTGCGGCAGCAGCAGTGGCAGCAGTGGCGGCGGCGATGGGTGCGATGGGTGCGGGCACGGGAACTGCGACAGATGCCGCGCGGGCAGCACCAACGGCGTCATCCGATTTGTGGTCCGAGTGGTCTGGGGTCGTGGCGGCGCTGGACGGCGTTTGCGGTACGAGCAGCCCCGCGAATTGACGCCCAGTGGGCGACCCGGTGGTAGAAGGCGACCGGCTGATGGCTGTGGGAGAAAATCGGTCATTCATGGGACTAACCGACAGATACATTCTAGGGGGAGGAGGAGGGGTTGTATTGAGACTTGAAACTGGGCCGGGAGTTGGAAGTATGGAGGGCATGGTAAAGGGTAAATTCAAATTGGAGATCGAAGGTAATCGGTTGTGAGACAGGTAGGAAGTATGGGACTCGGAGGGAATCTCGAGTTGCAAGGACCGAATGGATGGGAGAGGGTTTGGGGGTTGCGACACAGTGCTGCGAGATGCACTGGATCTAGCATGAGGTACAACTAACATATCCATGATGGAGTAAAAAATATATCGCAGCCAAGTCGATGGTTTTTATATCGGAGCTATTATTTGTAATATGAGCCGTAGACACCAAGCAAGCGCCTGTGTTATCAGGAATGGTCGCATTTTTTGCTTGCGCTAGCCTCTGCGGCCGTTGTCGCAGGGCTGGAGTGGATTCCGATTTACCCTCCCGACTTGCCATCGATTGGTCGCGTCGGGTATAATTTACGGCAATATATCGCCACCGTTCGCCGGATCCCCTATTCGTGTCAGCCACTTCAATCCGACATATGCGGTACCCGTATCATATCTTCCTTGGAATAATGTTGGGGGCAACCTATCCGACGGGCTCTGACGTCTGCTTACGTGTACTGAAATAGTTGTGGAGTGTGCCAAGGCTGATTCTCATAACCTGTCCCCCATGGCTATACCACGGGACGGCTGTGTTCGCAAATATTTTCTACCGCACCAAACCTCCGCTCATTGGGTCGCAATTGCTCTTCTAAGGATCTGGCTCTGGCGGGTGGCACGGAATGTCGCAATCGCACACATTTCAGTTTGTCAGCCGTTGCTTCAGCCGCGAGGCGAGATACTTAATTGTATCGGAGATATTACGAATTTTTGAGGACGATACAAAAGATATGGAAGATAGATATACCGAGATATTATGCTGTGTCTTTGGGAACTCGAATAGACATGATACACCTTTGTGGGAGATTCCCCCGGCAATAGGCGTCAAAAAAAAACCTCGAGACCTCGAGTCAACATCGGACCAAGAGGATGTTGCGGGCCAGACCCCCGTATTATCAGGAATAGGAGACTAATCGCGCTCAGTGCCCCATCGCGCCCTCCGGCTACTTTCACAGGTGTTAGGTTCCGAAGCCGACTGGGCCTGCACGTAACGCGGGGGAGGGGGGGTGTTCGGCACTAAATCGCTCGCGGTGTTTGACGGCTCCCAATCGACGCCTCCGAAGTACTGACACATCTGCTGCCTAAAGGGTCTGGTGGGCGCACGCCGAGGCTTTTTGTTGATTCGTGTTGCAAAATCTAACAATCGATTTATTAACTATGTAGATACACATCGTGTCTTCTAAATTAGGCCTTTCTGGACTTAGACTTGGTCACATTCTTGGCAACCCCGGTGGTGGTGGCGGAGGAGGCCGAGGAAGCTGAAGCAGCAGCAGATCCCTCGACTTTCTTGGTCTTCTTTGAGTAAACGCTGAAGTAGAACGAGATGAACAACACCAAATAACTGGTGATGATCAAGTATCCGTAGAACGCAGCCAATTCGGAACCGTAGCAGTCCTTTCCGTTTTGGGGAATATTAGGGAAGTAGTTGTAAGCGTAGTGGGTGTAAGTGGCAAAGTAGATGAAGCCCAAATCGATGACGAATTGAATGATTTGGAATCTGGTGACCCATTCCTTCCACCAAACACGAATACCTCTGGCACTCAAAAAGTAGTACCAGTACATGACAACGTGCACCCCCAAATTCAAGGTGATAGGTACCCATTCGACAGCAGTGTTACCGACCAATTGCGTGTAACATAAAAGCGCCGTGGCTCCGTGGTGATAAACATGCAAAAACAACAACTTTTTTCTCTTCAACACCAAGAAAACAGTGTCAACGAGCTCCAAGTACTTGGTCAAGTAGTTGAGGTAGTACAAGGTGACAAGAGGTTGGGTGAAGGAGGATTCATAGCAAATGGCCCCGAAAATTCCATCCTTGACGATAATTGGCAAGATCTGTTCGATCGATAACAACAACAAAACCAAGGAAGCGACGGTCAAAACAATGTTGTGGAGTTGGAACAACACGTTCAATTTCAAGGGCGTGACGTTCAAAGAAGTCATCAAAAATCTGCCTCCAAAAATCACAACGTAGTAGGCAGCAATCACCGCCATTGCTTGATATCCATTAGCCATGAAAGTTTGGTTGTGGACAAACTCAAACTTGGAGGCGGGGTACCCCACAACCTTGTCGAATGCATAGTCGAAAAGGGGCCACAAGTGGAGCCCAAATGGACGTTCTACTGAAGGATAAGAAAACTCGAGTTCCATGGTGTGTTGATGTTGATGAAAAATTTCTGCGCGTCGAAGAAAGCCAATCGCGCGCAGAAAACTTGCATCAAGCTGGGAGGTGGATCCAGCTGTGGATGCCGGTGCAAATACTACCGACGCGCGGTCGAGCTACCGCGACGTTTGTGGGTCGCGGCCCCGGAACCTGGCGTGTTACCGAAACCGCCGAAGTGCCAGGCCACGTCTGGGGTCTGGTCACCGAGGTTAATTGAAAATGTTCATATATTAAAAGGCCTATCTACTTCTCCTTCGGCTTCAAGTTTAAAAAGTCAATCGACACAATAACATCGTATCCATTCTCCTCGCATGCATACATTGCTTCGTGTTCGTTGGAATGCAAAAACCGAATATTCTCTCCTGTTAATGCTCTAACCAAGTGGCTTGTTTCCAAGTCCCGAATCTCTACGAAATTCTGTTCGAATGACAACAAATAGGGGTAGAATAAGGCAATGTTGGTAGGGTTTCCTTCCCAGAAAATCCCCCAATCGTGTTTGGTTCTCCATCCGTTTCTGTTGATGAGGAAAGAGAACTCAGAGTACGATAACAAAAAGTCTTTTCCTAACCGGTGAATTGCCAATGGGTTAACCACTTCCTTTTGGGTTGCAAAATCCAATGATGGATCTGCTTCGTCCAAAATTGGTTCTTTTTTACCGTCTTCCAACGACAAGATTTCGAATCCTTTGTTACATCCAATGCATAATCTGGTTCTGAGGAAAGAAATGGAAATTGGGTCACTGGTGAATGTGATTTCACGGATATCGTATTTCCGATTCTTGTTCTTGGCCTTGTCAAATGGGTTGCTTGGTTCAAAGATGTTGATAGCATGGTTACTACCTTGTTTGATACAACATACTAATAATTTACCGTCACAGATTCCGGTCTTGAAAGAGCTCACATGTGAAAGAATCAATTTTCCTGACCTGGTATTTTTGACATGATCCAAAGAATCGGTGCAACTAAGATCAAATTCGTATAACGATTTATCCAGAAGAATCAAAATCTTACTGTATTCCACCAATACTTCCACTTGGGTCACGTACAACTTGGAAATCACCATGGTGGGATCAGAACAAATCTTTTCATTATTGGTGATACTGATGGTACGGACGGTGGAAACCCACACTCCGGAATCAGTTCCATACAACAACTTTTTACCACCGTAACATGGTACGGCACAGTTTATTTTGTTGTTACCAGTAAATCTTCTGGTTTCATATTTCGATAATGAGAAGATATCGTATTTCTCGATCAACTTCTTTTGTTGGTTGCTGATTTGTGACAACACTTGATTTTGATTGGCAACGTCTTCAGCGTTTAATGTACAATGTACTTGTTGGCTACCCAATCCTAAGAAATTGATTTGAAGCTTTGTGTTTAAAGAGTCAACCTTAGCCTTGGAATCGGAAATGATAGACCCATTAACACGGGAATTGATCACATTCCTGAATGTTGGAATATCGTATCCACTATTAACATATAACAATGGCAAGTAAATCGGCTTTTCAAAAACCTTATAGTGTTCTCGTTTGTTTTGAATCTTATGCTTTACAAGCAATAATGCATGTTCGAATAAATACAAGTCAATTTTTTCGTTGTCTCTTTTCCGATTCAACGTCACTTGATAAATAATCCGATTATTATACGACAATTTGAAATTGTACTTATCTTCCAAAGTTTGTTTACCAAGTAACCGATGCAACACCATGATCTTATGTCTATCGGTACTTTCACCAGTTTGAATATTGATCTTGGCTAAAATCTTTTCGATTTCTGCCTTAGCTTTGGTCAAGTTCTCATAGTCTGGAGATTCAGGGTTGGTGTTCTTCAAGATACCTCCTAATAATAATTGGTATCTTGCAGGTCTTTGAATACCCTTAATCAAGAATGAAGATAAATCTTGTCTTCTACTTTCGGGTCTCTTTTCAATCGCGTCTAAGAAACTTGCATATCTCATGTTAACTTGTTGTTGTCTTTCATGTTCAAAACTAGCAAACACCTTGTTACCACTGTATTGAATAAATGGCTCAAATCTGTCGATGAATTGCAAAAACACATCAGCAAATGTCAGAATAACCGGCTTTTGAGTTTGTTGTCTACGAGTCAAAGCTTCACTCATACTTTTGGCCAAACGTAACAAATCACTGACTCCTCCGAACACGGTTCTGATAAATGCTTCACGTTCTCTCTCTGGGATAATATTATTACTTGGATTTCTCAATGGCATGATATAGAAATCGGTCATGAATTCCAAATCTTTGACATAATCTCTTTCTGTGTAGATGAATTCATAAATCAATTCTTGTCTCATCTTCTCATGTTTATCCAACTTATCCAACACAGATTGTGGAACAGTTTCGTGCCACAACGACTTGTTCTCGTCTTGATCATGAAGTGATAATCTGGAAACTGCACGTTTAAGATCACTTTGAGGCTTCATGTTCAAACGGGCTTGTTGCTCCAATCTACGTGGACATGCAATACTGTAACATAACCGGTTTCTTGAGCATGTTGGAGAATAACAATCAGTAAGAATTGTGAACACTCCATTTACACCTGTTCCTGTCGAAGCTGTTGCTTCTGCATTTTCTCCAAAACCAGTCAATGAAGTTGTAGATGGTAAACCACTTGTGGAATTAAATTCGTTCGAAGGGGGAATAGCACTCTCATATAACTCAACATCGGTGTAAACATGGTTAAATGCGTATACTTCATGAACCGAATCTCTCAACCTATGTTGATACGTTACATCATGGAAAAGTTTCTGCGAGTCCAAAGATCTTCCCAATAATAAAGCCAAATTTCTGTCACTGGTTCTAATGATTCTGCAGATGATATCCACGGCCATTTTACCGGTGAACGTATCATGATATTCCAAACCATCCTTGGTATTTATCGTCAACAACATCGACTCTCTGAATACCTTAGACACTCTTGAAAGCATTGCTGGGTATACCTGAGGCTTTTTAGCCATCTGAATAATGGTTCTACTAGATGCCACAGTCAGCGAAGAAACGTTTCTATCCATATTCTTACCATGCAATGAAGTCGAGCTACTAAACTTCTTTGTTGAAAGTGAAGAAAGCTTGCTGAGCGACGTGAAGGACCGGGACTTGGATGATAATGAGAAAGTATGATGAATGTTTTGACTAGAATTAGAATTGGATGAAGAGTTCGATCCTGAAAGCGAAGGCTTATGGCTATGATTATTCATAGCTTGACCTTGCTGTATTGGTTGCATACGCAGTTGCATTTGACCCTGTTGTTGATACTGTTGATATTTCGACATCGAAGACAACGACTTGGTCCTGGATTCATATTTTGGAGTAACTGGGCTCTCTCTTTCATGGGCACTGGTAGGAACCGCAGCTGTTGATACTATTCTCCTATCAGTTTGAATAGGAGGAAGTCCTGGTGGTTTCCGAGCCGGTCTGTGATGAACCTGGTCAGCCGATCCGTGATGTTGTTGGTAAGGCTGGTGGAACTGTTTCTGTACCTGTTGTGGTTGGTACTGGGGCTGTTGGGGCTGTTGTTGTGGTTGGTACTGCTGTTGGTATTGTGGCTGGAATTGCTGCTGTTGTTGTTGCTGATGGTGTTGTTGCTGGAATTGCAGGAATTGTTGATGTTGTTGGAAGGCCTGTGGACCAGGCTTTTGGCCATGCGTCACCGGCAGATGACTCTGTGCCCCGGGCAGCTGAGGATGTGGTTGGTTTTGTACAGGGTATACAGGTTGTTGATACTGCAGCGGCAGAAATGGATGCTGCGGTGTCTGCGTCTGGGGCAGGCCGTTTTGTCTAACCTTAAACGAATCTTGGGACGAGTTCTGTCTATTGTACAAGGAGGAGTTGGACGCATTTCTAGAACCCAGGCCGTTATAAGGATATGGCAGTGGCTGATGTGGCTGTTGCTGTTGTTGTTGTTGTTGTTGTTGTTGATGATGATGATGATGATGTGGCTGCTGTTGATGTGGCTGCTGTTGGTAATTGTCCGTTTGGAGACCGTAGCCGTTACCGTTCAAAGTCGCCAGATTCAGTGGAGGATTCGTTCCTTTTTGGGCCTGGGCCCTTTTCTGTGGCAGCTGGACCCTCTGGTGTTGCTGATTCAGTTCTACAGAACTGTCCACAGGTGGATCCACAGGATAAGGAAGGTTCAGTGACTGCGGCTGATACTCCTGTCTATGACCCCGAGAAGACTTGTCAAGTTCGGCCGAGTCTCTGTCGACAAACATCTGGGGAAGCAAGTGGTCGGGAATGTTCACGGCCTGTGCCTGTTTACGGTACGGGTGAGACATTAGCAAACGCAAACACAAACAGAATCGGAATCAGAATCGGTTAGGGAACACCGAGAAAAGGGGATAAAATCAGGTAAGGAACAGCGGGAAAAAGCGCTGTTGGTATTTATCTTGGTACGCCGGTAGTACCTATGCACACTTTAACCGGGAAAACTAGCGTCAATGAGTGATGAAACCAAATAGAATCGGTTCTTTGCTCAACTCGAAGTTACGAGAAATGGAATTTTTCAGGTTCGCATTCGCACTCTTCCAAACCTTTAAACTTCCTTTAACCACAACTCGATTCCCGTGCCAATGCCAGCATATCATTCAACCTTTGTGGAAAGCTCCGACCGAATCGTCGGCAACATTGTGTTGTTACCATTTAAAACCAACTTCAGAGGCCCATCGTACCTGACTGACTTGGAATACGATATTGCAGAAGAAGTGTTGGATCTCTTCAGAGCCAACTCGTTTTTCAAGAACTTTGAAATCAAGGGCCCAGCTGACAGACTTTTGATCTACGGAATCTTATTCATCTCCGAGTGCTTGAGCAAGTTGAACAAAACCGTGACTTCCAAAGATGCTGTTCGGATCTTGAACAATCTTTCGTTGGATTCCTTTGCATTACCAGGAGACATTGGATTCCCATTGAGTTCATTATACTTACCACCAGCAAACAAGAATGAGGCCGAGTTGTTGAGAGGATATTTACAGCAGTTTAGACAAGAATTGAGTGATCGTTTGATCAAGAGAATCTACGCCGAAGACCCCCTGGTTCCAAGCAAACACTGGCTTGCATTCACCAGAAGAAGATTCATGAACAAGAGCTTGTAGATTTTGTATTTATGTAAAAGGAATGTATGTTTTGACGTGTGTGGCGTAGTTACTATACTCCGGGTATGCTTTGCGGAGGAGGAACTCTTCGAATCGGATCCGTTTTCGAAAGAACATTGTTAGTATTACAATCGACACAGCCGTCATGGTGATGTTTCCGAGAATAAGTTGGATCCCCATCACATATAGATAAAACCCGAGGTAACTGGGGTGTCTTATGTAGAGGAAGATTCCTGATGTGACCAATTGACGTTTTTCGGCGACAATATAGTGGGAGAAGGAATTTTGAAGGTGTCGTACAGCCATATGTCGAAGGGCTATTCCTGACACCACAAACACCACGCCCACCGCCGCTACCGGCATGGGAATCGACCCGTTCTGTCGCCACCAGATGTATTCGACGAAGCTGCAAATCACTACTGCCCAGTATTGCCAACTACCATGGTTGTTCCACACCAAAAACAGGTTATGGCCCACCGTACTGGGCAGAAACATGCTTAACGACACAAACTCGTTGAGGTGGAATCCTGAAATGAGCAGAAACACAACACATATTCTACTTCTATGGTAGACTGCGTGACCTATGACTGCTCCTAGTAGCAGAGCCGTCAAGCATATCTGGGTTAGGTCGTTAGTCTTGGGGTTGTAGCTCATTGCGCACGGAGTTATTGGGATTGACAAAGGTGTGCGACCAGCATACCGCGAACCAGTCAGACGCACCGCGAGACGCCTCGAGAATCCTACCGCGGTGTGTACGACGTGAAATGCACCATCTGATCTCGCGACGCATATATGAATGCGCGAGATGCCATTTTCCATCTACATGTACGATCCGTCCAAGAACAGGCTCCCCATAATTGCCGGAAAGGCTGCTGGCATAGGTGCTGTTATAGGTATCTGTATCAATTTCCTCGTGTCGCTCCAACATGTGAGAGTCAGCTTATACGTGCTATTTGTTGCTTTCTTTCATCTTCTTGAATTCGTCTCTACCAGTGCGTGGAATCCAGGAAATGTCGAAGATGATTCATTTATCCTCGAAGATTACCAATTGCTTGCGGTTAATGTATGCAGTATTGTGGAATATGGAGTGTCCCGGGTGTTAGGGATTCCCGAGGTTCCGTACGTGGTGTATTTAGGAGTGGTTTTGGTGGTTTTGGGACAATTGTTCCGGACTTTGAGCATGTATACGGCCAAACAGCTGTTCAACCATTATATACAGCGTGTGAAGAGTGAAGACCATGTTCTAGTAACATCTGGGGTGTATCAGGTTTCACGACACCCGAGCTATTTCGGGTTTTTCTATTGGTTTGTGGGACTCAGACTAATGATGGGAAATTGGTTTACGTTAGTGTATGGAGGATATAAGATCTGGAGGTTCTTTGTGGTTCGGATTGAGTTTGAAGAGAGATATCTTGTGCAATTCTTTGGAGAGAAGTATGTGGAGTATAAGAAGCTGGTGGGAACCCGGATTCCGTTTATTGCGTAGATAGAAGCTGGACTTATTTATTGTAATGTTATAGTGGTGGAAAAACTGTACTTGTAAGCATACTCCAAATTAATATCTACAAGCTCTACTTGTGTCACGAGTACTCTAAGTTAATATCTACATGCTCTACTTGAATCACGCATACTTTGCGTTGTCTACGTCTCAAATCTCTGCACTTGTCGTATTGTATACTCTAAATACTTAAATAATCGGACAGGCTCTACTTCAACTTGGTACCCATTCCAAAACCATTGACGTTTCTGTACATCATCACTCCATTATCTCCATCAACGTATTGACACCATCTTCCCGACTTCCACAACGAAACCCACATGTTCTCGTCAGTGTGACGGTAGTGCTTACCCATAACCTTCTTAATAGCCTCACTGGCTTCTCTGGCTCTATAAAATGGGATTCTCGACACAAAGTGATGCAAGACATGGGTCTCAATAATGTCATGAAGCAAGTACTGTCCAACAAATCCAAACTCTCTATCGATGGTGGTGGCAGCACCTCTAGCAAAGTTCCACTGTTCAGCTTCATAATGAGGTAATTCAGGATCTGAGTGTTGCAAAAACGTGATGAACACCAACCAGTGGTTGACAAACAAGTATGGTAACGCCCAGTTGATCAACAAGTTGAATCCTCCAAATCTCTTGTACCAATTGTACAATATAAACCCTTGCAAAATCACTCCAAAATCAGACAACAAAATGTACCAGTATGCCTTTCTATCAAACAAAACCGAACTAGGATTGAAATGGTTCTTGTTCCAAGCACTCAACCCCTTCAATCTTTGACCAGAAACATTGGCAAACAAATACGCAATCCATCCAACAGTCTGTTGGAATACCAATTGCAACAACGTGTACGCTGGACTGTCCTCCAAAATATCGTCAAGATCAACTCCCCCACGGGCCTTCAAAAACTCCTCCTTGGTCTTTGGCACAAATACCATATCCCTACTCAAATTTCCAGTCGACTTGTGGTGCATCGAGTGACTGTACTTCCACGAGAAGTATGGCACCATAAGGTACGAGTGAAGACACCAGCCAACAAAGTCGTTGACAACTCCGTAGTCACTGAATGCTTGATGTCCACACTCGTGGGCCAAAACCCACAATCCGGTGGACACGAGACCCGAAAACAAGACATAGGCACTGTAGGCCACGAATCTCACCAGTTGGTAAGGAATCAAAGGCACATACGTGTTGGTGATGTATCCGGAAGCAACAATGAGACAGATATCACGGAACACGTAGTATAACGACAAAGGCAAGGATCTGTTGTAGCAGTGTTTGGGGATGGCCGATAAGATGTCCTTGATGGTGAAATCAGGAACTTCAAAGGTGTTTCCATAGGTATCGATGGCAGATAACTGGGAATTGGACGAGAAGCTAGCTACGTTTCCGGACCTGTTGATGGTGGCGGTGGATGAGCTGTTTGGGGTGGTGTTGGCACCAGAGCCGGTACTTTTAGTATTGACTTGGGACATAATCGATGTGATTTTCAGAAAAAATCGTACCAGGACTTTATATAAAAATGTTGGAAAAAGAAAAGCGGTCGTGTGCTGGCCGGATGGGCGCCTGAGACGAAGCTATTTGGGTGGACGGGTCGATGGGGGCGGTTGCGGTGGCAGGAGGCTTTAATTGGGATGGGGGAGGACTGGGGGAGGGATATAATTGATTGGAGATACGTCAGGTACGTTTTAGGTATATGAGGTATACGATAACTGAGATAGGGGGTAACGAGGGTCGTGGTTAATTAGTTGGTAATTATCTTATCCGATTGGTGCAGAAACGTTGGCGTTCTTAACCCCAACCCAACCTGTACAACGAGCGCCGCCGAGGCATATGGGAGGGACACGCTTTCTTTATTGGATGTGGGTGGTTCCTGGGTAATCCGCGACGACTAGTTTGCGGGTTGGCGCACTGGCAAGTTGCAGATTGGGTTATACAACTTGCAGATTGGGTTATGCATTCTGAACTTACAGGTTATAAATCGAAAAGTGGGTTATACCGTAAGGGACCGGCCCAGTTGCGGGGCGCTATAGTTGCGATATTCCAACTGATATCGCCATGATATTCCAACTGATATCGCCATACTTTGATAATAAGAGATACATCTATCCCAATACACAAGACACCAACTCCAAATGCGATAAAACTTTAAAGATATTGTTTGGTGGCTGCGAAAATCACCGAAACATGGGTTAATAAGAACTAACACGTGAATACTCAAAGTATCTTTTTCTTTTTCCATTCACGTTGAAAAAAGAGAATATTATGTTGTTTCTAAGTCCGTAAACATTCAAACAGCCAAATTCACTTCAATCCCGGATTTTGCAAACCATGCTGAATGTCTGAATGAAGTTTACTCCATCGCAGTATACAATGAATGGCGACTTGCCGAAAATCCACAATCCCCCCTCCATCTAACATGACAACCTTTTCAATCTCCCAAATAAACACCACATTCGCCTTAAATTCCAGCTTTCAATATATTTACTCCAAAATAGTTTATTTACATTTGCAGCCAATGTCCGACATATATTAGTCGCAATATTTATTTCGCAGTCGGCCACGAAAATATTTACCAACATTTTGGTTGCTTCAATTTGTCCGGTGTAGACATTGATTTCCTTTATGGATGTTAGAAAACTATACAACAACCCTCTTTTCCACTTTCTCAGACGAAGACCGTTGGTTCCCAAAACCTCCACCCAAAAAAATGATGCTATAAATCATTATAAAAGATCCACACCTCCAATCTCGGTCCCCATTAACAAGCTCTTCTCAAACGCTTTTCCCTTGAGTCTTAAAGAAAGCATAAATGACTACAAATTAAGAAATCACCTATTCAAATTCCAGCACGATTTGTTGTCCACCTTGCCGTTTTATCCATATATGGACGCTTCGGGTAGGTTTTCTGAAGTGTTGAAAGTTCCAGTAGACAAGCACAATTTTATCAACGAGTTTGTCATTTACCCAAACGAAAAAACCAAGATCAACTACGAGAATGCAAACCACTTGATCATGATCCACGGATATGGATCAGGTTTGGGGTTATTCTTGAAGAATTTCAATGACATTACCAACGACAACTGGATCATTCACGCTATTGATTTGTTGGGGTACGGCTGTTCCTCACGACCACCTTTCACCCCGGATTCTCTAGATGAAGTGGAATCTTGGTTCCACGATTCATTTTCAACCTGGATGAATGAAAGAAAAATACCCCGGGAAAAAACTCTTATTATGGCCCATTCCATGGGTGCTTATTTGACAGCTAGCTATGGTATAAAAAAAGATCCCAACTTTTGCAAAAAACTCATCATGGTATCACCAGGTGGGATCATCCACCATAAAAAAGACGTCCTGATACCACGGTATTTCGAGAAGCTCTGGGAAAGAAACATCAGTCCTTTTTCACTTGTTAGAAATTCCTCGATGTATGGTTCCAAGTTGGTCAGTGGCTGGAGTTATAGGCGGTTTGCCAAACTCACCGAAGCTGAACGTGTCTTGCTCCACAAGTACGTTTATGCAATTTTTCAAGCCCCAGGATCTGGTGAGTATATGTTGAATTATCTATTAAAACCGGGTGCTAACCCTAGACATCCAATGGTGGATAGAGACATCGAAAAGTGTAACTGTGAGTTCAAATGGTGGTATGGAGAAGAAGATTGGATGAACCCAATGGGGGGTATATTGTGTGGTGAAAGGCTTCAGAAACTGGGTAAAAAATCAGCAGTGGTGGAGATAGAAAATGCTGGCCATCATGTATATTTGGATAACATTCCCAGATTCAATGAAATGGTGGTTAACGAAATGAACGAAATGAATCAAAATCAGGCTCTGGTTTTAAGTTAATAGTAAATTAATATTATCTGGTTCCTCCATTGGTCCCAGGAAATTTAAAGTAACCCGTAAACTTATAGGCAAATTTGCATCTGTGATGACAACTTCTTCTCTTTCGTCAACTAAATCTCTTATTTTTTTGGACAAATTGTGCTTTGTAGCCTCAAATAATACCGGTGGATTAGCAAAGAAAATCTTCTTCGACATGGTGGCGAGTGACGGGTTCTTTACCTGGATTTCAGGTAGGATCTTTAACTCATCGATGAATTTCTCAACTGTCCACCAATTCTGGCAATAAATCTTTTTAGTTTGGGTTCCACAAACCGGGCAATTGGGGTTTCTGGATGAGTTAAAAGTATAAGTGAATACCTGATCATCCCCTGAATACATCATATAGTTTTCCAAGTATGCATTGCTGTCGGTTAAAATTTTAAATGCTTCATTGCAACACGAAGAAGCAATAATCGCATTGGTCGATGCAATTGCAGGAATAATACTCTTTACCACCCCGAGAGTTAAAGACTTTGTCACTCCTTCAATATTAAATGACTTGGCTCTTTTCAACGCTGTCTGATACATCCATTCTACGTGATCCGGATTATCATCATCAAATTTATGTGAGAAATGCTTGGGCCATTCTATTTCATTTGCCCATTCAATGCAATGTTCTGGTAACCTAGGCGTATTTGCAATGGTACAAACAGGATATGTCACCTTGGGGGTTAACATGTGAAGTGTGCATTCATAACAGGAAGTTAAGGTGGGAATGATAACCCTAGATTGTCCTCTGAATCCTTCGGTTCCTCCGTCTATCAAAGGTATAACGTTTTCTAAGTTTTGTCCCACCATTGATACCACAGTAGCATTGATCCATCTTCGAGCCTCCACGCTATCCAACCCACATATTATGCAATTGAACTGTTTATAGTACTCAATTGGTTTATCTTGAATTTTTCCAAAAAACGGAGTTATTTTAATGGTTGGATCGTTCATTCTGCTGTTGACAAACTTAGCTGCCACTTCAGCCTTCGACTTCCCTATGTCATCTTTTCGGAAAAGGAATTGACGATTCAAATTGCTGAGATCTATCACATCCATGTCTATAATGTGAATGTCTTTGAATCCCGTGAGAGCCAAGTTTTTAATGATTTCACATCCTAGTCCTCCGGCTCCGATCACCAATATCTTTGAAGAAAGTATCTGAGACTTGGTGAACTCAAAATCAAACTCCTCCGGTGCTGGATTGTAAGGACCAATGTTTTTAAGCAATGGTTCTACTGAAATGTTCATTTTTATCAGTATAATGCTTTGCGAGTAATTCAATTTCAAAAAGGCTGCGAAACGAATTATACAGTTGTGCTAAATATATATATGATAATATACACTATTTATAAATAGATTCACTCTTTATGGATACGTTTGAGTGGGCCTCTTTGAGGGGGCATCCCAATCATACGTTTGGTACCACCAGGAGTGGTTTTTGAATTTGGAAGTGGAGGTTTGCTAGGAGTTTGAGACGTAGAAATCTCGCTTCGTTTTACAGGTACAGATTTGGAAGGATCTAAGGTTCTTCTGATATTGGGAGACACAAACTTAGGATCAAATTGAGGAATTTCGGACGTTGGCGTTGATCTGAGTAGATCAGCTCTTTTAGCACTGACGAAGAGAGGGAGTTCGGTTGGCACAGGAGATGATTTGTTGGAACCTTCTTCTGCTTTCTCCGGAGCTTTCTCTTGTGGTTCTTGGTTTTCTTGTGGTTCTTGGTTCTCTTTATCGGTTTTGTTCATGATCATTTCCATTTCATAGTCGTCTATTCGGTTCACGTCAAGGTCGTCACTGAACAAGAAAGAATCATCGAAGTCATCCTGTGATTGTGCTTTATCCTTTGAGGTCCCTTTAGAGGTCGACTTTGAGGAAGGAGTCACCATGTACTTACTTGCCATGTCACTGGAAGGTCTTGAGCTAGATGAAGCAGCCAGTCCCTGCGGCCTTATCGTATGCGATGTGTGGGGGTATTTCGTGTTCTTGTCTGTCGTTTCCATAGGTGAAGTGGAATTGTTGGGCATTATGTTCACCAGGTTGGTGTTTTTTCTTTGTTCTCTTATCTTCGAAATCGTATCATCACGGTAGAGATCATTGGCCTCGAGGTCGTTAGCTTGCTTAGGTATACCTCTAAGTTTACCCATTAACGCCTTGTCGTACAAACAATTTCCTAGCACATTTCCAAAACAACGAAGACACCGTTTCACTCCATCCGTTAATGCTTCTTTTTTACATTTCTCGTATGCAGCAGCTTTACTCTTCGCGTTGTCTATAAATCCATAACCAATATCTTCATGATAAGTTCCATCCTTAATAGTCACACGAACAACCACCGAAAGTCCCATTGAAATCCTTCCATCCCTCAGAGTATCACAAAAATCAAGTGTATATCCCACCACTTCCGAACTCCAACCGTTGAACCCAAAGATTTCGTTTGCAATATTAAGTGCTTTCCATCCTTCAAGATATGAAACTGTGGTCCCACCACCCCCAGGTCGAGAACTGATATATTCGGGCCCTAATGTCTTGTCAAGGGACGTCTGTATCTCCACAAATTCGTCTGCTGTGTACTGTACCGGTTCCAACTGTCTATTTGGAGAGAAGTATTGAGCTACTCCAATCATCTTACTTGCATCATTACGCGAAGGCATGGGCATTTGCTGTGGGAACCTTGATTGATTCGGAGGTATGTTGGGCATATTGTTTCCCTGCATCTGTCTGTTGTTGTTTGAGGGATTTGGAACCTGGTTTCCATTCATTTTTAGGAATGTTTTATAATAAATATATGTTAAATCAATATGATTTTAATTTCGTAACGCGCGTCTGACTTTTGGTATCAAGTGTGATGGACCTGGCAAAGGACATTCATGAAAAATCGGCCAATGAGGCCAGAAATGCCAGATTTGATGGAAAATTACAGGAAACTGGCACCGAAAGTACTACAAGTTCAGATGAACCCGGAAAAGATGATCCCGACGCAGACAACAGTAATATAGAAGATACCGAATTCATCTTAGCAAGGTTCAAGAAGTCCTTGGCACAAAAAGACATGAACTCGAACATTCGAAGACAGAAAATCAACGAATATAATACACGACTTTTGAAAGAATCCAGAGAACAAAGGATACGAAGAAGAAGAGAAAAGGGTGAAAGTGATATCGATTCAGATGTTACTTCAACGGAGTCAAGTCCAAGAAAGAAGAAAAGGGTCAGTTTCATAAGTGTCCATGATACATCTGATCCTGCTGAGGCTCTGGAAGAAGATGGAGCAGGACTTCATCAGAGTAGAACTTCCGATATCGACAAATCTTCAAAACCAAGTCCTAGTAGAACTACCTCCAAGGAACAGCAAAAATGAAAATACAAGTGGCTACTCATAAACATATCAGGCACTCTTCAAGATAATATCGTATGACAATCATTGTTTCTACCCAAATGTCGAGATTCCGGAAAGTGGAAAGTCGATACCATCTCATCTCATCTCATGTAAATAATGATAAAACTCCAATTTAATTCTATTTGTATATTCCTATAGTACACCATTTTAATACACAGCTCTCGTGATTTTCTGCATTTAAAGCTCCAAACATGATATCAATGTGATATTGTCTCCCTTCAACATGATTCTTCCTAAGTCTTCTTTGGTGCCATCTTTAGACACTTCGATGGCATCGTCCAATACAATGTTCATAAATTCGTCAAATCCCCGGATCTTCCCCTCAATTTTTGATTGGGTTTGTTCATAAAGCCACACAGATACCGGTAACTGCTGTTGTAAGCACGAAAATATCGTGTGAATCGGTGTATGCATAGATCTTCCTCCTTTCCCAGACATGTTGATGAGTTTTTCAGTTGCATTTCAAAACGCGAAAACGATAAGTTTACCTAGTGTGGTGATAATGGCCCAATTCGATGGAAATGACGTGAAAGGCCTAATGGAAACATGGCTACAATCAAAAGTAGAAGAAGCGCAGGCCAAGAATAGTCAGGGTGTTTTTGGGTTCACTAGAGCATTATTTTGCTTGAGATCTCATCCTGATCCCATCACAACATCTAAAGAGCTTAAACTGATTCGGAACATTGGAGACAAAATGGTTGCTAATTTTCTGAAGTACCTACATCAATTCTGCAAGGATAATAACATGGGAATACCCGAAGGATTCAGCACCGTCATCGAAGCCAAAAAACGAAAAGCTGATGACAATGATAAACCAGTCAAACGAAGAAAGACACCGTATATACCCAAGAAGAGGTCCGGTGGATACGCAATTCTCCTCTCATTGTATTTCAAAGACAAAGACAGAGCTGGACTTAAAAAGGAGGAGATCATTGAAACGGCTTCCAAGTTCTGTGACACGTCCTTTAAAGCCAATCCAGCCAACAGAGAGTTCTATAGTGCGTGGGATGCAATAAAGCTGTTGGAAAAAAACGAGTTAGTGGTGTCAACTGGGAGAAGAAGCTTGTGGTTCATAACTGATGAAGGAATAGAAGTAGCGAAAAAGTTGAAAGTGGCTGAAAGCATTCACTCATCTCCTTTTGCAGAGAGAATTACCAATATATCTTTTGATAACGGTGTACAAGTCACTCCTGATAACTCTTTGATTCAACCTCCCACCAGTGATAATGTTGAAGATGACTTTGAGATCCAACTAATAGATGATCCCAGGGACTTGTTACCTCTGAACTTCAACCTGTCTCCCGTGAAATCTAAACCCAAGCCTTCAATCGTTTCTGATGCACCAAAGATCCGATCCACAAGCTCATTGTCTGTTTCTTCAAACAGCAGTGCATCAAAACCTTCTGTACATAATAAGGCTAAAAGAACTTTGGATGACATACGCTACTCAGTGTGGCTTCCGAGTGAGTATGAAATCATTCTAGTGTTGGATAGTAGAGAAATCCACTCAAATCAGGATAGAGAGTTCTTTGAAAACAGATTCAAGGGTTTCGGAGTTTCTCATGAAATCAGACAACTCCCAGTGGGAGATGTAGCATGGATAGCCAAGCACAAAAGATCCGGGGAAGAGGTGATGCTCAATGTCATTTGTGAGAGAAAAAGACTTGATGATCTCGCTTCGTCCATTAAGGACGGAAGATTCGAAGAACAAAAGAACAGATTGATCAAAACTAACATGAAGAGGTTCTATTATCTCATAGAAGAAGTGGGGTTTGATGCGTCCAGAATTCAACCTAATTTCAAACAGCCTTTGGAAACTGCTCAATGTCTTACTCTTCTCCATGAAAACTTCCATGTCAAACGATTCAAAAATGTGGACGAAACGACTGTTTACCTAGCAACACTCACGAAAATAATAGAGGAAGATTATGAAGAGAAAGGCGTAAAACTTATAGTTTTGAAGCCACGAATGGTAAATAATCAACGAGAATATGGGGATATGATCTCGACATTTAGAAAGGAATTTGAATTAAGAAAAGGTCGCCGGTCAACCTATGAATGTTGTCATCTATATTCCAATTTCAAAGACAGTCTTGGAAAGGCTTTGATGCATACGGTCAAGGAGGTATATCTCTCTATGCTTATGGCAATCAGAGGAGTTTCCCTAGAAAAAGCTCTTACAATACAAAGTCGGTTTCCGACTCCTAAGAAGCTTTTAGAGTTATTCCACAGCCCAGAAATAAGACTCACAGAAAAAGAAAAAGAAACTGTATTAGCTGATTTGACAGCTCAAGATGTAGGCAACAAGAAAATTGGTAAAGCTCTACTGCAGAAGGTTTATGAGGTTTGGGGAAAGTAAATAGTTTAAGTAGCCGTGAAGAGAAAGTTGCAGCCAAAATAATGCGTGTCCGGCCAAAACGATTCTTTCGCGAGTAAAGAAGCTGAAAAGTTTTCAGATCTCAGAACAACTACAGCACTATGGGAAATCGTACCTTGAAATATGGAGGAAAGTCTGGTATTCTTCCAAAACCCCGTCCTATATTCAGACATAATCCTGTTCGACCTATGACTGAGGAGGAAAAAGCAAAAGAACAATCTATCGAGCAGGGTTATGCTGAGAATGTTCCTTTACCTCTGAAAAAAGGCTTTAATTTCCAACGTAAATTAGAACCTAAACCTGTGGTGACAGTTGAAGAAAGAATACGGAAGACTATCGATTCCAAGTCCACGAAAGACTTGGATACCTCTGGAATGAGCAAAGAAGAAGTGTGGAAATTAAAGGCTAGTGAAATTCGTAGACAACATCTCAGAGACGCCTATTTGAAGGAACAACAAAGATTAATAAAAATTGACGAATTGGAAGCCAAAAAGGCCGAAGAGAAGAAGTTGAGTGAAGCCAACAAAAAAGTGTATGAAGAAAGTGAAGCTACCAAGTTGACATTACCAACCATCGAGTCATACTTGAAGGGTCCTATCATGAGACAAAGAACTGACACTGAAGAAACCCTTTTAAAACACAGAAGAACCTTAAACCGTAAGTCAAGAGAATTAGATGTACAAGAGACCAAGGCTCAACAATTATTAGAATTGTACCACCAAGCTGGAAACTTCATCACCACCGAAGAACAATTGGAAAAAGCCATTGTGGAGGCATTTGAGATCAAGTTGAACAAATTCAATTTGGCACATCTGGCTGTCAGAGATAAGTTGAACGGTTCTAAGGATTCCAACATCACCTTGAGTGACAATGAAGAATCTATCTTAGATACGGCTCATGGAGAAATTCACAGAAAGCCTGGATTGAACATCGTTAAGGATACCATTGACGGGCAAATCGAAAGACTTAGAAGAGAAGCTGAACTTGCAGTCAATAAGTATTAAAGAAAACTCAAATGTAAATAGTAACCAAAGTTCTCCAAATATAGTGAACTTTCACCAGTATAGATAAATTCAAACCTTCAGTATAACTTTTCACTTCATCGCGAAAATTTCATAAACATTCAACGCAAGTTATGTCTGAAGCTACAAGAAAAAGGGCCCCTGCATACCAGGAACTCTTTCAAAAAGTGTTCAACAAGCGATTGAAGTTTGTTAACAATGTTGCTGCCATATTAACTTTCACATTTTGTATCGTGTTGAATTTCCCGTATGAAAAAATATGGTTTAATATACTCACATGTTTGGTGAAAGCTCCTTTTGTGTTTGCTTGTTTGTATTTGATCAAAGAAATTCGGGCACGTTCACTCACAGTAAGCTATAGTCATCATAGTACTTTAGGTTCCCATGTTTATTATACTTTGATCTCCCAAAGTTTTTGGATAAGTTTCATTGGATATTTTGTTTGTTCATTTGTTCTTGCTACTATATTTTCCATTTCAATTGGCTTATTTGGCGACTATTACGTGATTTCAAAGGAGTATGATGTTAAACCTAAAGTGAATGATGAATGGGTGTATTTATGGTATTACTCTATAGCGGGAGCTTTTTTCTACACGTTACAGCAGTTCGTTTTTGAAAGAAATAGATTGAATGTCATTTACGGTGTGAGCAAAGTTGAACCTCGGGCAGCTTTATTTAGCAAGATACCTGAATTACTAGTTCATTCGGGAGTTATCAACACGGTGTTTTCCATTAGCTTGCCAATTATCTACTATTTCACAAGAGCCTTTTTCTACAGAATTGGATTTGTCACTCTCTTTATTATGGGCTTGGACACTAGAGTTCCGAAGTTTGGATTATCGATGGCAAATCATATCAACTTCTCCTACTTGTCATTTAACATGATATTTGCATGGGAGTTATACAATCATGCATTTGATGTGTATGCTACCATTGGTTGTTTGGATGGTAAGAAACCAATCAGTACGTATAGTTCTGATCCAATCAATACGCTTTTGAGTGGGTTAAGAAACTCCGATCCTTCCAGTGAATTGAGCAGATTGACTTCTTTCCAAGAATTGGCTTACATTTCAACTTTAAAATCGCCTGAAGGCACCAAACTCAGAACGGCTATTTATAATGCACACTCAAAGAATGGATTTGTGTGGTCAGCCATTCTCGATGAATGTACATTGATCATCAAACAAACAACTCAACGAATCAACTACAGAAGTAATTCTGATGCAAGCATCCTCCAAAAAAATCAAATTCAAGTCAAAGATGAGATTAAACATGACCAAAGTGATATTTTTGGTAACTCTTTCATAGGAAGTCCTGATAAAAATGGTAGTTCGGGAGTTAAATCATATGAAGAATTGGTTTCGAGTCAAAAGTCAGCCATTCCAAACTCAAACCAAGCAAAGCATTTTGAATTAATTCAAAAAGCTATAATCGAACCATTAAACAAGCTTATCTCATCTTTAGTTTCCGAGAAATCTGCAGGCGATAATGTCTTGGTATCCAAGGCCAGACCAATAGTAAAGCAAGCCATTTCCATAGTAGACACATACAGAAGAAACTTTTTAGCTACTAGTTTCGGTGTTCCTTTCCGGGTCACCTTAAAGAGAGATACAGAAAGCAGAATATTAAATCCTGTTAATTTCGGTAATGCTGTGATTTCTGTAACCAATCTATTGATTCATGCTGTGGAAGAAGACAGAAGCTTCAGTATCACGAATCATCACATTTCAGATACTTTGAATTTACTCGAAAAACCTATTCGTGCATGTGCAGTGTATACCGATAGGCTTCCACCATCTGTGTTTTTAACTCTTGAACAGGAAAAGAAAGACATCGTACATTCAAGACATTTGATCAATCTTCTACACGACTTGACCTTGTTTAATTTCAAACAGCTTTGTGTTGCTTACAATTTTAAATTGAACGATTTATTGTTGTCTGCTCCATGTTTCAAGTTGGCTAAAAGGGTCATAGACGAAGAAATAGCTAAAAGAAAGTAAGTAAAATTATCAAGAATAAAATGTATATTTAGAGTATTTAGCCTCATGGATTGGTGTCATCATTATTTCTTTTCGGTATCGTATCAAGCAATACTGGTTTTAAGACTTCTTCATCAAACCGGGTGAACCACCTAGCATGTTCTTCTGCGCTTAAAAATGCCGACAACACTCCATTTTGGGTGGTTGTATTAATATTGTCATTACTGAGGGTTGGGATCAAGTCATCGTTATCACTCTGTCCAACTTCATCTTCCTCATCTTCCAAATTCAAATTATTGGTAGATTTTCCGGGAGATAAGCTAGCATTTGAATCATTTCGAGACCTAATATTATCATCTTTGTACAATGAATGATTAGTGGTTTGGGATCTGGTGAAGTTGGAAGATCCATTGAATCTTCTGTTTCCCATGACAACGTTGGGAGTTGATTGTAGAGGTGTTGGGTTGTGGGAAAGAGGTAATCTTGGTGCTTCGATATCAAACTCATCATCAGAATCCAAGTGCTGTTCAACCCCGGTTTTGATACCCAATATCTCAAGCATTGAGGCTGTAGATCCACCAAACAATATAACTGTTAGCACAACGACGACCAATACAGTAGCCAACAATGCCCATTTAGCTTCACCTTGGAGCCCCATGGCCAAAGCAACACCCACAGCACCTCTTAAACCAGCCCAGAAAATCATCATTTGATAAGAGTGGCTGATCTCATCTGGTGCTTGTTGTGAGCTTATTCCACCATTCAAAAAGTTTCTGTTGGTGAATTCTTTGAATTTGGCTTTATACAAAAAGTTCAACAATCTCGATAATGGGAAAACTGCAGACCATCTTGCCACACAAATTGAAATAAACGTTATAATGATCAATAATGGTTTGAATACCAACTCAACTTCAGTGAATAATGAAAGTCCCAAGTAAATAAAGATGAAATTCTCGGATAACTGAGCAAGTAATTGGAATATATACTTGGTGGCAATTTGGGTTCTTCTTGACATATTGTAGTAAGCATAATGTTTCAAAGTGATACCTGAAAATAACAAGGATACGATTCCTGACATATGGGCACCATTAGAAAAGAAATATGAAACGTATGCAAACAATAATACAAGGCATGTCTCAATTTGTGGATATCTTCTAATGTGAGAATGTTTCAAAATTAATGCAACCAAAACCCCAATAAAGATTCCAATTATGGTTGAAATAGTAAATGTCATCAAGAATAAACCAATACCTTCGAAAAACGTAGAAAAGTGAACTTGTTGACCATGGAACTTCTGACAGGTCTCAAACATGACAATCGAAATGGCATCATTCAATAAACTTTCCCCAAAAATAATAGTATATAATTTCGGATCCACCTTATAGGCATTGAAAATAGACAAAATCGTCACCGGATCCGTGGCAGATAATGTGGCCCCAACTGCCAAAGCATCAACAAATTCTAAACTGACCCCATCTAATCCAATCGCCGTCCAAATATACAAAATGATACCCAACACTAAAGAACTAATAAACGTCCCCGGAATAGCAAACGTTAGAATCGTTCCTATATTACTGAAAAAATTCGCCTGATTTAGCTCAAACCCCGAATTCAAAATGATAGGTGGTAAAAGAATGTTGAAGAAATAACCTGAATTAAACTTCACTGCATCTTGAATATAATGTCCAGGACTAACTCTAATAATTAACCCAACTATCATTCCGTAGAAAATCGAAAGTACCGTCTCATGTATAGCCTTTATACGTCTTTGTTGAAGGAAATATGAAGACCATAACGCAGCACATAAAAGGGAGATCAATATGAAAAGTGCCCACGAAGAAAAGATCTCCTCCGTCACGGGATTTTCAGTCTCATCCCCCTCGTCAGGCGTCGTAACATCTGGGGTATCATCGTCTAAATCGTCTCCGAGACCATCGTCCCCAATGGCACGTTTCACCAATTGTTTACCTATAAAGTATACCAAGTTGGACATGTTTACTGGTAAAAAAGAATTGATAGCGAAGCTTTGTCGCGGTCGCGGAGGCCTTTGGTGCAGGTAGAACGGGAACCTTACAAAGAAACTGCTTCCCGCACGTAAAGATATCGATAAGCCGGTGTAGGGGTGTTTTTTCTTGGTTGTGGTTCCCTCAGATGCGACGTGTAGCATAACATTTGTAGGTGCGACAAGCAGTTTTGCCGCACCATGCACGACCAACGTGTGGCTGGGCTCGTGAGGTGCAAAAAAAGAAACAGAGTTCCACCATTTTTATCAACTACTCATCACTGAAACTATCTATTTCAGGTTTGAAGACTGTCCTTTACTACGGCCTTAGTGTTACACGTACCTATTCTAACGGTATCTTTCGTTTGCATCAAGCTTGAGCCTTTTCGTCTTTTATTTTTTTTATTTTTCACTGCATTTCAATCTATTTTTATCTAATGTATTCGGCCAACCCAAGTTATGAAAGTCTTCGAAGTGATAGATACGAACCTATCCACCACCAGAGGGATAGATTTTATCAGTCTTCTGTGAATCCGAATATGTCGACTACAAATTTACAAAGTTTGAAACATAGCAATATTTCGGTTGGATCATTGGTAGAGCCTATTCCTAAAAAGTTTGCATTTCCCATCACACCCCCGGTCTCCAGTACCAGTACTCCTGTGAAAG
This sequence comes from Yamadazyma vaughaniae, assembly GCA_030569695.1. Taxonomy (NCBI): domain Eukaryota; kingdom Fungi; phylum Ascomycota; class Pichiomycetes; order Serinales; family Debaryomycetaceae; genus Yamadazyma; species Yamadazyma vaughaniae. The sequence continues at coordinate 529,434 of JAJMLO010000006.1, read as the reverse complement.
ATTCGTTCAGACGTGATGTGTTAGACGTTGAAAATTCAGACCGTAAAATTGCCATTTTATGTTTCAACTGGTACTTAACCCTGGTTATTTCGAATTATTCAAGTAAGCTAATTCTCCTGGAGTTCCCACACCCCACAACTTTGACCCAAATGCAATTTGTATTGAATTCGGGGCTTTGCTTGAGTATGATGGTGATAATCTTACGGAACAGATGGTTGAGTAACCAATTTCCTCGGGGAGCGCTTCCATCCTTAAATGAGTTGACGTTGACCAAATTTATAACCCCTGATAATACTGTACTTCAAACGACCATTCCCATGGGGGTTTTCCAGTTTGTGGGGCACTTAACTTCACACAGTGCTACTTCTGTCATCCCTGTATCTTTGAATCATACGATAAAGGCTCTCAGTCCTATTACCACTGTGTTCATTTACAGAGTAGTATTTCAAAAGAAATATGAAACGATCACTTATTTGTCGTTGATCCCATTGATGACTGGTATCATGCTTTCCTGTTACAAGGGAGGTGGTAAATGGACTGGAGGATATATCAGTGGTCTCATCTACTCGTTTATATCGATGCTCATATTTGTGTCACAAAACATCTTTGCTAAGAGTAAGCTTACTTTAGGAAAATCAGAAATTCTACCAGGTAATCGAAGTACTGAAGATAGAAAGATTGATAAGTTGAGTATCTTATTTTACTCTTCCATGACAGGGTTTGTATTCACTCTTCCGATTTATTTGATCCTGGAATATAATAACCAGACTCTAAGCTTATTTGATTTGACTCCATATAGCTTTCTTTTGATTCTGTTGAATGGAGTTAGTCATTTCCTTCAAAGCTTACTAGCATTTCAAATTTTGGGACTAATCTCACCCATCAGTTATTCGATTGCAAATATTCTCAAACGAATTATCATTATTCTTGTTGCATTTATTATTGAAGGTAAACCTTTAAAAATTCACCAAATATTAGGAATAATTTTAACTTTCAGTGGACTATTTGCATACGATAGATATGGTTGCAAAAAGTAATGTAATATATTGTATATAAATAATATTATTGAATAAATAAACTTTAATGGCCGGCACCTTTGACATTGAAGAATCCCTTGACAATATCACCAAAGGCAACCATGAAAACAGTTTGCCAAACACTCAATCCAATTCTAGGAGTCACACCTCTGTATAACCCTTTGATACCATTTTGTCCGTAAATGTACTTGGCAGCTCCAAAAACACTCAAGTTCTTTGGTCTAGTAGGATCATTGGTCTTACTTTGCATCTCAACTCTGATGACTTCAATTGGTTGATTCCAAGCACTCAACCCACCACCAATAACAGATCCCAAAACCTTTTCGTACGCATTCAACGATTGGTTCTCACCTTTACCGCTCACAGATCTGATCATTTCTTCAGCCAAACGAGAAAATCCAAATCTGGATCCCCAATTGGTCATTTGTCTAATTGCAACCGCATTAACACCTTTATTGATACCTCTAATACCTTCCTTTCTGAAAATCTCCTTGAAAACTTGTAAAGAAGTCTGTTGAGGAGCTCCAGTGTTGGCTTGCTTGGCTCTGGTGATTTCAACTGTCTTCAAACAGGTGGTAAATCCCATGGTCAAATAACTTTGCACCAAACCTCCAGAAATACCTCCTCCCATTCCAGCAAGAAAGTTGTTGGCTCCCATCATCTTGTATCTGTATTCAGCTTCAGCAGACACAAAGAGCAAAACTGCACCTTTGGTAGAAGCTTCGATCCACGCCCAAGGAATCAAACCTTGGTAAAATCCAAGAATACCTCCACGAGACCAGACGTGCTGAGTAGCCTGGACAATGGAGAATTTTCTATTAGCAGCCATTGTGGTCTTGACCACTTCAAGTGGTTGACCTAAAGTGGTGACCTCAGCCAAGTTTAATGCAGCACCAAGAAGAATGTTGGTGAAATTGACTGGTTTCTTCTCAATTACAGGGGTGGACATGATTTAGAGGAGTTGATGAAGAAGAAGTTTAATGTGAAAACTTCGTTGATTCGCGAGGTGGGGCCGATATCGGTGGGGGATTCCGGGACATCAGCAAACACCACCGGGGGCGCACCGGGATAACACCGGGAGTGCGGCTGTCGTTGGAACGTTGGGTCGTGCGCAATGCTGGTTTTAGCAGCCAAATGTCCTTTTGGTCCATTCTGCATTGGACGTTGGTTTTCGGCGATTCCGTTTGAGCTTTTGGATTCAACACATTGATTTATGTTTCTGATTCTTCATAGCGATAGAAGAGTGTACAATATGGAGCCGGGAACATATAGTTAATTTTATGGGCAGACACAGACCAAAAACATCAGTTGTTATGAGATCATTCTACATTTAAATTATACACTTTATAAATTACAGCAATTAAATTACTCGAAAGCCCCTAATTCTTTTACTGCGCAGATATAAATATTTTTGCAGCCACTTTCTGATGGAAACCTTATGATATTTATTGCATCAAGGAACAATTGCCTCATTTCACTTCGTTTTCTTGCGCTTACCGTATCTTGTATGTTCCAAAAGAAGTAGTATTTCGGATTCATACCTTTTCCAGTCATCTAAATTTGTAAATGAATCAATATACAATGTCGACTTGAAGATACAAAACTCAATACAGTAAATAAAGTCCAGCAGCATTATCCCATCGTCTATCCTTTTCGAATTATCTGAGCCCACAGCAGCATATTCAGGCAATGTGTGAAAAAGAAGTGTTTCATATTCTGATAACGGGTTGTTTTCAGGAAACTGCAGTCCATCGTATATCTTGGGTATGTAACCACATTTTTGCCGCATTTTAATCAACCGAATAAGCTTATCATACAAATCTCGTCTTCTGACCGGGTATGCAGTCAACGTATCGAGGGCCCTTTCATGTTTTTCTATAAAATCTGTCTTCGTTGTTAGCGAGATCGGAGATTCTATATCTTTGCTACCAAAATAATTCAGTTCACGATGGTATCTTTTCCATATGTATACGTCGAGCTTATAAAAGAATTCGGCTGCAAAAAAATGTATTCTCGTAAGATGGTACATTTCCAGATGCATGAATGGATGCTTGGAGGGACTTCGTTTAACCACAGTGTGGACACGCATCCTATCTTGTTTATGATCTGACACAATAAGCTTGATTCTCCATACGTCCCGGGCAATGGGATATAACACCAGCTGAGGTCCTGACTTTTCAATTGTGAGTGGTTTTTCCTTTCGGGTTAAAACTTGGTCTTTATACCACTCCCTATAACCTTCCATCCGAAATCGAAACGACTGAAACTTCATTATTTGAAATGTTTGGCTTAGGTCCCGGAGTAGCTCCACCTCATAGTCGGATACTTCGTCTACTTGCTGTTGCGTTGGAAACGTATAAGTGTTAACATGAAGCTTGCGTTCAGCTAGCGTGTCATGAAGCTCCCATCCAACTACAGAAAAGAATACAAATGTCTCACGTTCATGCATTTCCCACTCGTCAATCGACGGAAATAGTTCACGGTGTTGCACCAGCATGTACATCCACCACACTTTTCTAGCTCGTTGATACTTCAAAAACTCAGAATGGCTGATATTTCTGTCACGCCCGGTGAAACAGTAACGTGGCTCAAACGGTTTAAATGAATTTTCATCGGCCATTGGATCATTGTCGTGTCTTTGTCTCATGGCCATCAGAATCCGTAAGTCCTTCACCAAGTCGTTCAAAAATAAGATCTGTTCATCAGACACTTCTTTCAAACTGCCTCCTCCCACGTTCAAAATGTCGTTGTGGTGTGTTGTGTTGATTTCCAATTCTTTTAAAGAACAGACACTCTCCTCGTCCTTCTCCGACAACTGCTCTTCTCTCTTAAGAGTGTGAAGAAAGAAGTCTAGTTTGTCAAAGTATCCCACAGCTTCAGAAACAAACTTGGTTCTTGTATAAATCTCAGTATCATAGTCGTTTATGTTGACAAACGCTTCCCATATCTTGAATGATTCATCATATAAACGGTGGTCTTTGACTGTCAGTGCTTTGACAATATTCGAATACTTCTTCCGTGATGTCTTGAGGTTCTTACCAAAGTGCCAGAAGATCTCTCTTTCTGTCATAACAACATGAAAACAATACACCATTTGTTCTAGTAAACGCACTTCTTCGTCTGAGACCATGCTCAAATCTTCATAGTCTAACGCAAAGTTGTATCCCCTAGTCAGATACTCATCAGCCATTAACAAGCTTATCTTTTTGAAGAGTTTCATAGTTGAGATTGTTCGTTATGTTCCCACCTCGCAGCTTTTGAATATTTTTGCAGCCACCTTTTAGGAAGGAATACCGTTGGAATGAATCTCACTTAGAGTTCCCACAGATGTGGTCTTTCAACTCGGGAGTTGTTGCTCATACGTGAAGACGAATACAACAAACAACGCAGCCAACACGCCCTGGAAGGAAGAACTACATCTTATCAAAGAGCACGAGCTAAAGCGAGAAATCAAATTAACTAATAGTAATGCTACAAAACATCAATGCTACAAACTCCTAGGATCTTGAGGCAGTTGTTTCTTCAATTGCAGTAATGTATCCTGAATCTAAATCAGACAGGTGCCTTGTCTCGAATGGTTCTTGAGCAGCACCTGGAACGAGAGAAGTGTTGGCACTAACAGATGGTCCACCACTCGCTCTAGCATTGCCAGCTGTACTTTCGCTGAAGCTAATCATTTCAATGATGTCAGTTGCTGTGGTTCTTCTGTTTTCTCCGGCATCAATATTATTTGGAAGACATAAGATCCAAGCGGAAATACATAATGCAAGAAAGGAGCAAACAAAGGACAAAATGTTCATTACTAACATACAACTAGCATACCAGTTGTTGTCTACCATTCTTTTCTCTCTGGAATCAACTATTGCTTTCCTAATCAATTCCGGTAATTTGTTTACCGCATCAACCAAAGCCTGAGACACAGAACCGTCTAAGACAGCTCCAGCATTCGTTGCATCCTTCTGGTTGTTATCGTCTCCCACTGAGATGGGTCCTGATAATGTCAGTCTAACAAGACACATGAATATAATTGCATTTCTGTTTCGGTGGCTGAAACACATGTTGCTTGTGAAACACTTTTTGAGTGAGATTATGTTTGTGGCTGCAAAAAATCCTACTTCACTCTCTATTATCGCTTCAACCAAATTGGTAACGACACTGTGTTCACATCACGTTTGAATATTATAAGTCTTTAAGAACTGCTTTTTCTTGACTTTTGTGTTTCTAATTCGGTCCAAAATCTTTAACATGTCTCTCTCATTCCTCTCCCAATCAGCTATACTCGCAAATGAGTCTACCAATAATGTTGACTTAAACAAATAAAAGTCACTGCGGTATACAAAGTCCAGCAGCATTCGACAACCATCTATCCTCGTTGAATCATCTGAAACAGCCGTAGAAAATTCAGGCAATGTCTGGAAAAGTAGCGTTTCATATTCTGATAACTGTTGATTTTCAGGAAACTGCAGACCATCGTATATCTTGGGTATGTAACCACATTTCTGCCGCATCGTAATCAACATAATTAGCTTACCAATCATGACCAGCCTCTTCACCTTCAAGGCTCGTCTTGCTAACTTGGTATAACATTTGGCTTCTTCAGCAAAGAAGTTTGTCTTTTCGGTTTGTGAAAGTGAAAGAGTTAAGTCTTTATAACCAGAATATTCCAGTCCACTATAATATCTTCTCCATAAATACACATCAATCTTATAAAAGAATTCAGATGCCAAAAAGTGTATCCTCGCAAGATGGTAAGTATCAAGATAAATGATTGGATGCTTAGAAGGGCTTTGTGCAACCACATTATTGGCACGGATGTTCTCCTGTTTATGATGTGGAAGTATAAGCTTTATTCTCCAAATCTCTCGGGCAATAGGATACAAAACTAACCGAGACACGGAACTCAGTACCTCTCCAGCTGTAAGTGGTTTCTCTCTTCGGGAAAGAATATAATCTTTATACCAATCTTCGTCATCTTCATTCATCACACAGAATCTTTGAGATCGAAATATTTGAAATGTTTGACTTAGGTCCCGAAGTAGCTCTAACTCGACACCTGACACTTTATTAACTTGTTCTTCTGTTGGAAACGTATAAGTGTTAACATGAAGTTTGCGTTCAGCTAGCGTGTCATGAAGCTCCCGTCCAACTACAGAAAAGAATACAAATGTCTCACGTTCATGCATTTCCCACTCGTCAATCGACGGAAATAGTTCACGGTGTTGCACCAGCATGTACATCCACCACACTTTTCTAGCTCGTTGATACTTCAAAAACTCAGAATGGCTGATATTTCTGTCACGTCCAGTGAAACAGTAACGTGGCTCAAACGGTTTAAATGAATTTTCATCGGCCATTGGATCATTGTCGTGTCTTTGTCTCATGGCCATCAGAATCCGTAAGTCTTTCACCAAGTCGTTCAAAAATAAGATCTGTTCATCAGACGCTTCTTTCAAACTGCCTCCTCCCACGTTCAAAATGTCGTTGTGGTGTGTTGTGCTGATTTCCAATTCTTTTATCTCTTCTTCTTCATCATAAGAGTCCTTCTCTGACAACTGCTCTTCTCTCTTAAGAGTGTGAAGAAAGAAGTCTAGTTTGTCAAAGTATCCCACAGCTTCAGAAACAAACTTGGTTCTTGTATAAATCTCAGTATCATAATCGTTTATGTTGACAAACGCTTCCCATATCTTGAATGATTCATCATATAAACGGTGGTCTTTGACTGTCAGTGCTTTGACGATATTCGAATACTTCTTCCGTGATGTCTTGAGGTTCTTACCAAAGTGCCAGAAGATCTCTCTTTCTGTCATAACAACATGAAAACAATACACCATTTGTTCTAGTAAACGCACTTCTTCATCTGAGACCATGCTCAAATCTTCATAGTCTAACGCAAAGTTGTATCCCCTAGTCAGATACTCATCAGCCATTAACAAGCTTATCTTCTTGAAGAGTTTCATAGTTGACATTGTTCGTTATGTCCCCACCTCGCAGCTTTTAAATATTTTTGCAGCTATTATAGGAAAGTATAATTCATCCTCAAGCATCCCCAGCCTGAACCAGCCTCGTCAAAACCTCTTTTTGAAATGTCTCTTCCTTCACTGTTCTTTCGAGTCAAGTCGATATTAATGTCTAGACTAAGAACTCATCGTCTCTTATGAGCACCAACTTGACCGTTATATTCAGCAGACATATAAATAAGCTCATCAGATCTGATAATTGAGTGGGGCAATTAGGTTATATACATAGGGCTTAGACCTTTAAGGTTAGGGGAAATTCGGGTCTGTGAATAGAGTTTGAATGAAGTTTCAGAATCATCTATGCAGAATCGTTTGATTGACCCAAATCATACCCGCTCAAGAACGAAGAAGTGTGAGTAAAACGATATCAGGAATACCAGCTCACTTCACAATAAACTCTCATGACTTCGAGGACTCATAAACTCTGCTTACCATGCCTTATCCATAGTTCGCTTTTATCAGACACATCTAGTGAGCCATGAACCGTTTCGGAGTAATGGAGAATCAATTTATCCTGGAGAAACCAAAACCGACAAATATCTACCCCCAGCTTAGTACGGTGCCGATGTAGGCAGAAAAATATCGCTCGCTACGCTACCATTCTAGCTTGAGTATTTCCTCGGTAATTATCAAGCCTAAGTTGATGCCTGGCGTGGCCAATAAAGCCTCTGTGGGTTAACCTAATTTGGTAACCTTATTCGCACCATCGCTCGTTACTTCTTGGTCGTAGCGTAAGATTTAGCGCAGGGAAATAGCCAAAATGTCGCACCGTTATGACTTTAATCCTCTTAGAGATGAACAAAGAACTGCCAGTCCGTAACTATCATCCATTTCACCTCAGACGGAACTACAAGCAATCCTAAGCCCAGTCTTGGTCACAAACCTTAAATTTCTGACAGGCTTTTGGCAAAGGTTTTCAATTTACACTCTAAACAATGTGTGTGCACTATCCGTACGGCTTAATTGTATTTCTGTTGTTAGCTTTGTGTTTGTGTTCTTGGCCCAAACAAAAGTAAAAAATTCAACTTATCCGGTACACGATCCCCAGTAGAACGCCGGGCCGATCTTTTCGTACCTTTCTCGTAGTTGAGAGCTTTAAACTAACAATCACCTGATTTCCTCTCGCAGAAACACTTCAAATATTTGCAGTCATATATGTATCGATTTGTTCTATGACACAATAGACGGCTCCATTTAAAGTACAATATAACGGCCGGAGTATTTTGTGTCTATTTGTTAAATTCATTACTTCAATTTCACGAACTGAACAATAGAATGCCCAACGTAATAAACTTTGCCGGTGGCTTTTATTCCCGAATAGCCAATCACAGCTCTGCGCGTCTGATGGTTTTGATAATTTTTGACAGATGCACGAAATGACAGATTTTTCACGTCAAAAGTTCAATGATGCAAAGTCCTGTTGTCAACCGATGAAGACACTCCAAAGCTCTAAAACTATCATGACATTTTTCGGGGTGGTTGATTTAGTAGATTCGAATTTTTTGACCCAATATAGTCCAATTCCCCCCGGGATATTTTACCAAATCGGCCCCCGTCAATCATATTTTCCGCCCTTGAATTTTTTTTTTTTGAGGTGCATTTTATCAGATTAATCTTTTTTGACCCAATAGGGGATATGCAGTTCTGCCTTTGTTCATTGGTTACAGAAAAAATTTAGTTTATTCAATGAGTCCGTATAAATATCTTGCAATAGTTGAGCATTTTAAATTCCTCTTTTTTTTCTCTTTAGCTTTTTTCATTTTATTTTATTGGGGATCGAATTAGGAGCAGCCATGAAGTTATTGTCTCTAATTTCCTTATTCAGTTTAGCTAGTTTAGCCTACTGTAAAACCCATTATTGGAACTATACTGTCGAATGGGTTGATGCTAACCCAGATGGTGGGTTTGAAAGAAAGGCTATTGGTCTTAATGGTGAATGGCCTTTGCCAGTCTTGAGAGTTGGTAAGAACGATAGAGTCATCTTGAACTTGACCAACGGTTTGCCTGATCAAAATACTACTCTTCATTTCCACGGTTTGTTTCAACCTGGAAGTAATCAAATGGATGGTCCAGAAATGATTACTCAATGTCCTATTGCTCCTGGTTCTTCTTACACTTATAACTTTACCGTTGGTGACCAAGTTGGTACTTTCTGGTACCACTCCCATACCCACGGTCAAACTGGTGACGGTTTCAGAGGTGTTTTCATCATTGAAGACGATGAATATCCTTTTGATTTCGATGAAGAAGTGGTTTTGACTGTTTCTGAATGGTACCACGATTATTCTAAAGATTTGACTGCTGATTTCTTAAACTTGTACAATCCAACTGGTGCTGAACCAATTCCTTCTAATGTTTTGATGAACGAAACCACTAACTTTACTTGGAATGTTGAACCTGGTAAGACTTACTTTGCCAGAATTGTTAACATTGGTGGTTTTGTGTCTCAATATCTTTACATGGAAGACCATGAATTTACTGTCGTTGAAGTCGATGGTATTTACGTTGAACAAAACACTACTGATATGCTTTATATCACTGTGGCCCAACGTTATGGTGTTTTGATTAAGACCAAGGAAAAGACTGACAAGAACTACGCTTTTGTTCACGGTTTCGATACTGATATGTTGGATGTTATTCCATCTGACTTGGTCTTGAACCAAACAAGTGTTCTTGTATACGATGAAGACAATGATACTCCTTCTGAATACTTTGTTGATGCTTATGAATTCCTTGACGATTTCTACTTAACTCCAAGCAATAATGAAACCTTGTTTGACGATGCTGATTACACTATCACCGTTGATGTTGCTATGGATAACTTAGGTAACGGTATCAACTATGCTTTCTTCAACAACCTTACTTACACCTATCCAAAGGTTCCAACCTTATTATCTGTTTTGTCTGCTGGTGATGACGCATCTAACGTTGACATTTATGGATCCAACACTAACTCTTTTGTTTTAAAGAAAGATGAAGTTGTTGACATTGTTTTGAATAACTTGGATACTGGTAAACATCCATTCCACTTGCACGGTCACGTTTTCCAATTGATCGCCAGAGGTGAAGGTATTCCAGAAACAGAGTCTCCAGTTCCTTTCAACGCTAAGACTGATGCTAACTATCCTGAAATCCCAATGCAAAGAGATGTTGTCTATGTTAACCCACAATCTTATATTGTCTTAAGATTTAAAGCTGATCACCCAGGTGTTTGGTTCTTCCATTGTCACATTGAATGGCATTTAATCCAAGGTTTGGCTCTTCAACTTATTGAAGCTCCGGAAGAGATTATTGCTGACGAAAGCCAACAATTGACTGACAACCATAAGGAAGTCTGTGAAAAGGCTGGTGTTGCTTGGAAGGGTAACGCTGCTGCTGACTCCAAGGACTTCACTAACTTGTCTAATGAAAACGTTCAACACAAGGCCTTGCCAGCTGGTTTCACTGCCAGAGGTATTGTTGCTTTGGTCTTCTCTTGTATTGCTGCCTTCGTTGGACTTGCCATGATTGGTATTTACGGTATGGCTGACATCAAGAATATTGAAACCAACGTTGTCAGAGATTTGGATGTTGACATCAAAGATGCTGACGATGAAATTACTGCTGATTCTTCTTCTATTGCTGAGAATCAAGCTGAATCTTCATCCCTCACTGCTAACCGTCAATAGGTTATCCTGAACAGTGATTTGGCTTATCGCTTCTGACTTTTTGTGTTAATTCTTAATATTTTTATCTTCTTTTTTCCAGCAAGTGGTCCAGTTTATAGTATGGAATGTTGCATCAATCTAATCAAGAATGGGAATTATCTAAGTTAAGATAATTGTGTGTGTGTTTGAAATATTTAATTCCCGGCCCAGAGAAGATGCTATCAAATCTGATGGTTCTGTTCCATATCTATATAACTCCTGCTTGCTTTTTAATGATCCCCAATGAAAAAGCTCGACTCCCTCCCTTAATATACATGCCCGTATACTTAGTTGCAGTAAATCTATGTCTCGCGATCTCTCAATTCGCAGCTGTCAAATTCCGCAGTGTAGATATTCGTTCAACATTAATGTTTGAAGCCGTTTATATTACAGACACGAGTAACACGCTAGTGTACGAATACTTGATAAACTTATCATCACCCAGCTTCAAGTCACTTTTTAATGTTCTTTCGGGTCTTTCACTGAATGAGAACAACATCATTGAAATTAATAAAGATTACTCTGTCTACAAATATGTTACTTCCAACATCATTATATACACATTGAATTCAGCCAATATCAACCCAATTTTACCATACAATTTCATACTTCGATTGATAGATGTGATACATGATTATTTCGGATCACCCTTAGCAATCCCGAAAATTGAATCCAATAATGATACTTTAACACTTCTAATAAATCAAATGCTCGACGATGGAATTCCAAACATTACGGATTTCAACAAGCTTAGAGACGTTGTACCTTTTAGCAGTTTCTTATCTCAGTTGTTAAGCTCGACCAATCAAATCACAAATAATGCCTTGTCCAAGTCCAATTCACAAACGATATCCAACTTGCCCCGGTCTAACGACAATAGTTCTTCTGCCATTCCCTGGAGAAGGTCCAAAGTCAAATATACCCAAAATGAAATGTATGTGGATGTTATTGAAACCGTGAATGTGATTTTAAAATCATCTGCCAAAAATTTAAACCTTGCTAACAACGTAAAACAATTTGACTCAGCATTTTATTCTACATCTAGTTCCAATAATTCAACTAGCTTGTACCATAAAAACTTGGTACCAGTTTCTGGTACCATCGATGGAAAGATAAATTTCACGTGTAGGCTTACGGGTGTACCATATCTACAAATGATTTTAAATGTGCAAGGTCTTAAGAACATCAATCCTCGATTCCACAGGTGTATAAAGCTTGAAAACTGGATGCTGAACAATGGTACCTTGTCGTTTATCCCACCTGATGGGAAGTTTAACCTTATGAATTATTCTATTGATATTGATCAATTCCTGAAAAAGGACCAAATGTCAATGATGGGTCTCGTAAGCGTCGATTTCAATTATGGATTGGGAAATAATAGAAATGAGTTTGAAATTAAATTACACTTACCTATCACTAAAGGAGTAGCAAAGATAGAGAACCTTATGGTAGAAATCGAAGCTGATTATCTGAACTTAACGACGATCAAATCTAGTAGATCCACACACGGTGACTTTAGTTACAAGAGTAATGGTAAAGCAGAGTGGAATTTGAGATCAATTGCTACTGGAATCAATCCTATATTATACGGTTCGATTGTTACGAACGATTTAGACTACGATACGGATTCCTTCGAAAACCTCCAAGACAAGTCCAAGTCTTCGACTCCATCCCCTGAAAAATCTATTTTAAAACCTAGCAATATCAAATTGCTGTACTCCAATAAAGGGTCCTTGTCCTCTGGGCTTAAAGTTGATAGCCTCAAAATTATCAGTGCCAAGGGAATGAGTGAAACTGTCAAACCATATAAAGGGGTCAAATACTTGACCAAAACTGGAGACTTCGTAATTAGAACTTAGCGTATATATTTTCTTTATTTACGGAATAATTGCATTATCTTGAACTAACAACCTCTCCTCCTGTTCTAGTTATTCGGCCTTTTTGGCCTTGGCTTTTTTCTTATTGGATTCCTTGATCAAAACACTTCCAATGAAGGAACCAACACCAATTCCTCCGATTAACAATAATAATAATGGAAGCTTAATGGCGTAATCTCTTGGTAAAAACAAACTGTGTAAGAAGCTTGAATCATCAACAAAAGGTAAAACCAACACCCAGGTCGAATAGTATAAAAATACGGCTGATGCTACGGCAAGCATTGCAAGTCCCACAATCTGATCCAACTAACTCGGTTAATATTATAAACATTTATAACCCTTCAAGAGGTAAACATACCATAGTCTCCAACACTTGTTATTTACGTGTTTTTCAATCTATTTTTCACTCAAGCGTGCGCATTAAATCTCACTTAAAGCTTCCTCATGTTCAATAAGCTCAAACTGAAAAAACCTCCAATTTCGTTGGACTCGGTAAGTAATGCGATAAAGAACTCTAGTTCTTCGTCAATTCTGCCTGATATCAATGCAAAAGATCTTCACATCGAAAATGTCGTTCAATATGGTTTAAAAGATCACTCCATCTTGGCAGTGGCTTATGATCCAGTTCAAAGTCTACTTGCGTTATCAACCACAAACAACGAAATCAGAGTGATTGGTCAAAGCACTGTAGAGGTTGTATTCGAATTGAACTCCAGCACCCCTATTATCGAACTCAAGTTCATCAAAGGAATTTATTTAGTGGCCATTCTGTCAACTTCTAGTATCACGGTGTTCTCACTTCATACTAAAAAACTTCTCGCCAACTACCTGCCTCCGGGATCAATTTCATCTGTGGCACTGGATCCTTGTTTAGACTGGCTTTTAATAGGACTCTCAAATGGAAGCTTGGTGTTTTACGATGTCGATAGATTCAACATGTCACCATTCCGCATTGACAATTTACAAAAGAAGGTTTTACCTAAGGAAAAGCTATCTCCTGTATTACACGTCGAGTGGCATCCGAGGGATATGGGGGTTGTCTTGATCACCTACTCACATTGTGCTGTTTTATATTCCATTGCTACTGCTGAGATTAAACAAGCTTTTATATATCAACTAACTAAAGATGCCAGAGGTTTCAGCTGGTCGGTTCATGTATCTAACAACGGGAAGAAGAAGCTCTTCAGTAGTCCAAAGGAAGTCATTCCAGAATTATTGGAATCTCATTTCCACCCTAATGGATTACACTTAGTCACTGTTCATGCAGACAATTCTTTGGTGTTCTGGGACGCAAACTCTGGTACTTTGCTTGAATCAAGAAGCATTTATGAAGTCAACCTCCATAAGCCAGGTTCACCTATTCAACCAAGTGATAGTTTCCTACCAATTAGTTCTGTAAGATGGGTTTGCGGTTCTGACCCGGAAGCAACTCGACTTTTAATTTGTGGTGGAGATGCAAAGAATCCTGATAGAATCTATGTATTGGACTTTGGCTTCACCTTGAAATACTCCATTACATCACATGAAAAACAAGGAGAATTCTATTCCAAACCATTGAACGGCCAAAAAATGCTTGCTGTTAATTTCTATCAAAATAAAACTGGTGAATTTGAATATCTTGATAAGATCTTACCTTTGGCTCAACATGGTTGTCCATATTTTAATGGTGGACATAACCCTGGTTATTTGCTTCTCAGATCTAATTTAAACAACATATATATTTCCACTTTTGGAGACCTCATGATTAACAACGATAACACAGATTTGGGAAGACTTTTGCTACCTCCCTCAATTGCGTTTGTCCACCCTCCTGTTACATACTCGAAGGTGGAACTTATTAAAAGGATCGATTGGTACGGAGTTCAGTCCAACAGAATCTCCTCGGGGGTCAAGTCCAGAACTGATTTGCTTCTTCAAGGAGGAGCTGCGGTTAATGAAAATATCGTGAGAACCGTTGGTCATAACGATGCATTCCGTAAGATTTTAGTTACTGGTAATGAAGGAGGTATTATAAGGTTATTAGACATAACTAAAGGAGAAGTCGAAGAACAAGAGGGTTTGATCCAAATCAGTTTGAAGGAAACTTTGGTGGCCAAAGAACCGGAAGACTTGAACATCTGTAACGTGTCATGTGCATTCGAAAGCAGAGACTTAGTTGTTGGTCTTGGAAATGGTAATGTAGTATTGTGCAAGTTTGGTAAAGTGAATGCCAGCAAAAAGCCGTTACCTCCAGACTATACTGCTTGTCCTGTTCAACATTCCAATGGAAATGCCAAAATCCTCAATATAGCTGATAGAATAAGAGGAACTTTTGCTGATACCTCCAATTTCTTGCCAATGAATCTATTGACACTTGATGTACCTGATGAAATCACTAGTCTCAAAACCTGTAGTATTGGGTTTATGGCAGTTGGGTACAAATCTGGTAGAATTGTGGTTTGTGATGTCGGAAGAGGACCTGCAGTTATATTTAATATCGAATCAATTAGCAAATTGGTTCCAACTGCCAGTCCAGCCTGCTACATAACTTCTCTAGAATTTGCTATCATGGAATATGGACAAGAGGGATACTCTTCCATCCTCTTGATGGCTGGTACTAATGAAGGTGGTAACCTATTGTATTTTAAGATCTTACCCCAAGCAAATGGAGGCTTTGAGGTGGTTTTTGCTGACAAAACAATTAGGCTCAACTACAAATCCAATGAAGATTCTTGTATCAAGCAAATCATTCCAATCAATCATAAGGGCCAATCTGCGGTTCCCTCTCAGGAAGTCTTCCATAAGTTGAGCCAAGGAATATTAATACCGGGTTACGTCATTTTGGAGTCTGATAAAGATATTAGAGTTTTGAAGGCTCCAAAACAAAAACTCTCGCATAAATTCATTGATGAATACTGCAGTAGTATAGGTGTTGTGGAAATAGGGACCAAAGGTGTTATCCTTGCATCAGTGCTAAAATCTGGATTCATCAAATTCAGCAGTTTACCATCTTTGAGTGATATAACCGATTACAAGCTTTCGAAGGATCTTGTGAAGCATTATGACTTGAACTCAATTGCTAAATCCAACATATTGAGAACTGGAGATATGTATGTCAGAACTGGAGAATCTGAATTCATCGACTTAGCATTGACTGTGAAAGACAGTAAGAAGAAGAATAAGGATACGACAGATTTATTGTTTAATGATAACGCAATCATTCCACAAAAGCCTAATGTTAGTGCCTTACAATGGGCTAAAGGAGCCAGCAGAGCTATTACTATCCAAGATCTTAATTCTCTTATTGCTGGACCTAACAGAAAGCCAGCCAAGCATCCAGAGAGTCAATTGGCGTTTAATATCAGTCCTGAGAATAGCCAGAATTCTGGATACGGAACTTCCTATGGATTTTCATCTAACACTCCTCCAAATAGATCCCAAGAGGATGTTCGTGGTTATAAAGAACCAGTTAGACGAGGAGCCGGTGGTCCAAGCAGATCATTAGGACAGCCCGGATTCATGCGTAATTTACAGTCAGGTATAGAGCTGGTAGAGGAGACATTAAACGGTTATGCTAGTAACGTTAGTGAGGCTATGAATGAGACAGTTGAGAGCCAGAAACGGGATATGTATTCTTCAGCATTTAAGAGTAAGTTTGGCTTTTGATCTCAAATCGCGTTTACCTAAAATCGTAAATATATAAATACATGAAATTTAACATTCTTTAAAATGAACAAGGAAAACGAAGTATTGCAATCTATGACAACAAACCGAGCTAAGGGTGATGAAATAATATCCTTAAAGGATCAATTGTACAACATAGAGATTAATACGAAACAGAGCCGAGTAGATTTGAATGAATTAGTAAATCGACTGAAAAATAATAATGAACACTTGAACAAGCTCTTGAATTCGCTTGTGGAAAACAACAATATCACCAAGGACGACCTAGAGCATATCATCCAAGAAAATAAACTCAATTCTCGAGAAATTATCGATCCAATAGTTGAAGAGCTACAGGCAGTGCATCTAGATCAGAATCTGACGAGTTTACTCGAATCAATTCTCAACAGACTTGGTGTGGAACATGATAACTACGAATGGCATGATGAAATTAAACAAACACTTTTCGAACTCAAGCAGACGAAAGATTTCAACAATGAAAAACTCAAAGAAGATTATGATCAACTCAAGACCAAGTATGATAACCTTGAGTCTAAATACTCACAATTATGCGAGATGTATCGTTCTAAATTTGAGTCATTGCAGGACCTCCAGTCACAATATGAAATTCTTATTGCCCAGACAGAAAATATACCTGAACCAAAGTACGATTCGTTGAATAATATTGAGCTTTTACACAATAAGAAGCTCAGCCAAATTAAATTCAATAAATCCGAAAAAAAGAGAATTGTCAGCACTTCTGTAATCGATGAGTGATATGTTAATTTCTATTTACAAGTTAAATATACTTTTTACCCATGAATGGGACAAGAACTTCGGGGACCTTAATTCTATCAGTTTTTGGGTCGTAGTTCTGCTCGATAATGGCCACCATAACCCTAGGAACAGCGACTGCAGTCCCATTTAATGTATGTACATAATGCAAAGATTTGTCTTTCTCGGAATAGCGGATATTTAGTCTCCTAGCCTGGTAATCTGTACAATTAGAGCTACTGGTTAATTCGCCCCATTTATTTCTACCAGGCATCCAAGCCTCAATGTCGTATTTCTTGAAAGCTGGAGCTCCCAAATCATTGTAAGGAATATTAATCACTTTAGCTGTCAAGCCCAAATCAGCAACCAAAAGTTTCTGGAAGGCAATGAGCTGTTCAAGCTCCTCAGATGATAACTCTGGTTTAGTGAAATGAAAAAGTTCAAGCTTGGTGAATTCGTGCACTCTGTACAAGCCTTTGGTATCTTTACCTCTTGAGCCAGCTTCAGCTCTAAATGCTCTTGAGATGCCCACGTATCTTTTAGGAAAATGCTCTGATGGTTTAAATTCCGTGTTTGCATGTAAAGCAGCGAGAGGGATTTCACTTGTCCCGATTAAAGAAGTATCACTATCAGCAATTTCATAGATTTGTTGCTCATTGTTCTGATCTTTTGGCTTAAACCCACAAGCACTGACGATTTCATTCTTGACTATCATTGGAGGAACGACAAATTGATAACCTGCCTTCAATGATTGAGATAATGCATACTGTACCAAAGCATTCTCTAAAAGAGCCCCATCACCTTTCAAATAATACCACGAAGACCCTGAAACCTTTGAAGCCTGTTCAAACTCTAAAATGCCTTTTTTCTCACCGATTAACTTATGGTCCAAGTGTTCCACTAACTTGTCATCAATAACTGGCTCTGGTATATTGGATTTGTCACAGTTGATATATTCCACAACGTCTTCTTCTTGTTTTACTGAGGCATCAATCAAATTTGGAAGCGTCTCTGCACAACCTCTTATCAGTGTTGACAAAGATTCCACATCGGCCTCCAACGATTTAATTGTTTTCTTCATCTCAGACAATTCAGCTATTATTTGCTGTCTGTTGTCCTTGTTCATGCCTTTAGATAAGGTGGATCTTTGATGTTTTAATTGATTCAATTTATTCTGGAGCTCTATTTCTTTTGGTCTATTATCAACAACGTATTGCAAACTTGGCATGAGGTTGGGTATTTCCCGTTTGATAATTGAGTCTTTGTATATGTCCTTCTTTGCTACTATCGACTTTATGTCGAGATTCGGTCTAGGTAACACCGAATACCATCTTACACGCTGCATGGTGTGATGAATCGATTTTTTTCATCAACCAGATTCGCGAGGTATTTGGCTGCAACAAATTTAATTGCAAACACAAACACAAAAACAAACTACACTCTTCATACTAACTATTAAAAATTTGAAGAATTTGAAACTCAAAACTTATTAATCTCTCTTTCAAAACTTATCATACTTCTTGAAACGATATTAGCATAAACCGTTTTCCCTTAACTTCCACTCTCTGCAACCCAATCAGGAATCATCAACAGGCTTCATTTTAAACTTTTTTTCAAACTGCAAAACTCACAAATATTACTTTAAATTTCTTACATCCAGAAATCCCATAAAATTGCCGTATCACATATACCACTGCCACTTTCTATAAATCTACGCCTATATCTGAATCCTTCTGGAACCACCAAAACCACTCCAAGTCTAGATCTCATCTCATCTGATATCGCCGATGAGCTGAGGTCGTGCACCTTAAATGGCAGAATTCGCAACCATACAATAGAGTACATTCTGGCCGATCCACGCCAAAAAATGGCTGTGCTGTTTGACATCTTGATGACTCCATTTACTACTTACCTGCAAAGAACTACCAAATACGCTCGATCGATTAAATGCCGAAATGCCGAAATCCACAGGCTACAAACAACGTCTCAGACAATAGTCTACCGTTTGTAAGGAGACGGGTCAATAACGGGAATATTGCAAAAGGTTTTGGTTGATAACGGGCCTGATAAGATAAATTAAACTCTTTTGTAGAAACTCTTGGCTCCTGAAAGTGATTAGAGCCGTACCACAGTTCGAAACTCTAGTAGCTTAGCGGAAACGAATGAATTCCACCGGAGAACTGCCGTGTTTGTGACAGTTTTTGGAAAAAATAAAACAATAGCCTATGTTCGGGGTGGTGTGAATGACAAGCCGCGCCCGCAGTATAGTTAGCACCAATGCAGCCAAAATGGCCGTGCTGCTGCTCGTCGCTGATAGATTGAGAAAAAAAACGTCTGAGTTTCCCTCACAAAAAAAAACCGGGAACTATTAAGCAAGGATCCTTTGTTAATTGCAAATTTATATTCATTGACAACAAGAACTTTACCATATATAAGATAGAATCCATCACGCCAATACGACTTTTACCCAAATATTCGCCCGCTAAAAATGTCGTCCAATCCTCAGATTAAAGTCGAAGAGGACCAAATTTATGACATTTTAGACCTATCTCCCAACCCGGTGATGAATCAGATGCTGATGAATTCCAATGGAGGATCGTTCATGAATCAAAGCCAGAATATGAATCTAACCACTCAATCGCAACATAATTTGGGGTCTCCACCGCCGGCCCCAACTTCAAATGATGTTCACATGTTACCAGAATCGGGTGAATTCAAATCTGAATCGTACTTGTACCCCAACGATAGTACTCAACAAAACAACCATCTGTTCCACTCAGACTCATCATTTTTGAATGTGAATTCTGCTTCTTCAAATACTTCGAATTTTCTTAATCCGAACAGTCCTGGAAATCAGTCATCTCATTCGCTATATTCTGACTATTCCTCGAATCCGGCATCTCCATACTTCGATGCCTTGTCAAACGTGTCACAGAACCATGGGAATTCGCCTGGTTTAATGCCCAGCAATGAAGGGATTAATTTGGTCACCAATCCAACTTATCTTGATTCAAATTTCGATAGTGAGATCGGCCTTGGAGGTTCGATTTCCAGTATAAACTTGGTGAATTTGAACAAGCAGTACGAAAATCCCTCAAATCGCTCAGATACCAATAATAGACTTCGTAACGATGTTAACATGCATCCTACTCCCCACAATCAACAACAATTCAATTCAAGTACTGATTCCAACTTAGACATGGATTCCAACCAATACAATCAAATTAATCAGT
Source organism: Yamadazyma vaughaniae (assembly GCA_030569695.1). NCBI lineage: Eukaryota > Fungi > Ascomycota > Pichiomycetes > Serinales > Debaryomycetaceae > Yamadazyma > Yamadazyma vaughaniae. The sequence goes on along the minus strand of JAJMLO010000006.1, from coordinate 509,168 downwards.
TGGTACAAATGCAACTCGCAAGCATTGTTCCTAATGAAAGCAAACACGTTATGTCGTCTAATCAAGACCCAAATGGTATGCCAATGCTGATGCAATCCCAATTTTATGACACTCATCAACTAGAGGAAATGAATGAGATAAATTCCAATTTCAATCCTCCTCCAACCATTGTTTTCCCTTCAGACTATAGTGGAAGTAATGTCAATAACGATGGGAGTAACGAACTCGAAGCAGAAAGAATCAGAAACAGAACTCCATCTTTATTTTCGAATTCTTCTCATAATTCCTCCATAAAAGAAGAACACCAGACAATGAATGAAGGTAACTTACTTACTCCCGATGAAATACTGCAAATCAAAAGAAATAGGAACAAGTCGTCCGGTAGTCGTTCAAGGTCTCGGTCAAGGTCTCGGTCTCGGTCTGGTTCAGGATCAAAATCGACTGATGACTTTGAAGAAGACGATGTATATTATGAAGATGACGGCCAAGGTAAAAATGTGATATCGACCAGAGAAAAGATGCTAGAATTGGCTTCGCCGAACCAAATTTCTAAAAGAACTCAAAAGCACCCAAGTGCCTATGCCTGTCACTTATGTGATAAAAGATTTACCAGGCCATACAATTTGAAATCTCATTTAAGAACTCATACTGACGAAAGACCGTTCATATGTAATATGTGTGGGAAAGCGTTCGCAAGACAACATGATCGAAAGAGACACGAAGATTTACACTCAGGAGAGAAGAGATTCCAGTGTAAGGGTGTACTTAAAGATGGTACCCCTTATGGATGTGGAAGAAGATTTGCCAGAGCAGACGCATTGAGAAGACATTTCCAGACTGAAGCAGGGAAAATCTGTATAAAATCTCTTATTGAAGAAGAAGAACGAGGGAAACCTGGTGAAAGAGGAGACCGAGATTTGCACGAGATCGCCTCGTCAAATTCTGGTGATACAGCATATCTAAGCCCCGGAGTCAACGTACCACATGTGGCTATTCTGCCACCCGAACCTTGAATCTATTCACCCATATAACTGTATTTTTATTGTATAATGTACTAAACAACTAACGGAATAAAACAAAATTTTGAAGGTCGCGATTGAAAATTCATTAACTCTGCAATGGAAGGTTTTATGGACCGGTCTGAAACAAAGACCAAAGAAGAGAAAGAGCTTGAAAAGCTATTACAGGACAAACAGGAGCTTATACAGAAGCAAAGCCAGGAGTATCTTGAGCAGTTGTTCGAAACGAATGGCACTAAACCTGTAAGAGTTGCAAATATTCAAGTGAATAACGCAAAAGACTTTAGATTGACGTTTCTCAACAAACAGTTTTCTCCTTTGAACAAGGAGAAGTTCGTATTGCAAGAATTATTCCATGCTTTGGAGGAAGTGACACAAAACTTTACCAAGATAAATACATTGGAAAACTTGGTGATTCAATTAAATGCAGCAGATCCAGCACCTCAAAATAGGCTCTTTTATAAGCCAGTTGACACAGACACCTTGAACCTTATACCGTCGTTCAATTTGTTTCCCGTGAAAAGATTTTATGCAAAGACAGGTAGTAACATTGGAAATGGAGAAGGAGATGGCTATATCCAATTTCAATTTAAGAATTTGTTTGGCGGCTCAGAAAATGTCTCTTTCGATGCTACCACTGGTACTAGAACTTCTTCTTCTTATTTGCTCAATTACAACATGCCGATAAATAACAATACAAATTATTTATGGGAGACAATGTTTTATGTGAATCACAGGTCCTTAGAGTGGATTGGATGTGACACCAAGAACTATGGAACTAGTACGAAGATTACAACGAAATTCAATGGTAACGTTAATCATCAAATAGGTCTCGACGGTATATGGAGAATTTTAAGTAACAAGAGCTCAAAATCCATGAGCATATGGAATCAATGTGGCCATAATTTCAAGAACGCCTTGAGCTACAGTGTTAGCTATGATACTCGAAACAACATTCACTTACCAACTACTGGTAAATTCTTTCGTTTTGGTATAGAGTTGAATGGGGTCACCAAATTCTCCTCTAATACATTCATAAAGTCTTTGTTTGAAACTCAAATAACTCAAAAAATCACCGAACACAACCATTTGATTCTCACCAACAAGTTTGGTATTATAAATTCTCCCAAGGAATCCTATGTCCTTGACAGATTTTTCATTGGAGGACCTAATGACGTGAGATCTTTCACTATGAACGGACTCGGTCCTAAGTCTTATGGTAATTCAATTGGAGGTGACATCTTTTTCAATGGTGGGGTGAGTTTAATCTCGAGAATTCCTTATACCCCAGAGGGATCTAATTTCAAACTTCACAATTTCTTCAATTACGGGAGTCTCAGATTATATGAACATCAAGATTCTCTCAAGTCAAACTTTAAAGAACTCGCCTCTCAATTGTCTACTAGTTTCGGAGTGGGAATATTATATAATCACCCGATGGCTAGATTTGAGTTGAACTTCGTGCTTCCACTCTCAACTCATCAAAGGGACTACACCAGAAAAGGATTACAGTACGGTATTGGGGTATCTTTCTTGTAATTATTTGATAAATCATGTAAATATATAACACTAACTAGTAATCCATTGATCATGCTCTTTGATAACTTCAGGAATGATCAAGCTTTCGATTTCCACATTCTCCTTGACTTTGGAGTCATCGAGTTTCAACCAGTTCTCAGATTTGTCAGGTTTGACAAATACCACTTCTTTTTTCCTAGTCTGCAATAAATTACCAATCACAAGCTGATGTTGGTACTTCTCCAAAGCTCCGGTAGCCTTTTTAATCAAAATCAGACTGTCAGTTTCCAATTTGAACGAGATAATCATTGCACGAGGCGCCCAATCATCCACCAACCTACTCAAAAATTTAGGTACTTGTTCTAAGTCTACTACTAATTTTCCAGTCGCCTGAGATTGAATTTTATGCTCTGGCATTCTTGATTGCGGCAAGAAAAAGTCAGAAACAGCTGCAGCCAAGTAAAACAACGCATTCTTTCCAACCAGTTGCAAGGACTCGGAGCATAATCTTAAAGTGAATAAATATTGATTGACCGTAGTGAAAGGAATTAAAAGTAACAGATTGGAGCTCTTCGCATCATTGTATTTACGTAATACCTTTAACATTTCCAGAGCAAATTCTGGGTTAATCTCCACCTTGTTATCCTTTTCAACCATATAATCCAAGAAACAGTTTGTAGTATGACTGTAATGCCTTGAATAAGGCAATAAAGAAAACTCTCGATGTAAAAATATCACTGCATAGCCGTTTTCAAGAAAGTACTCTGCAGAAGTAGCACCTCTAGTTCCGGCACTAAAATTATCAATGAACCTAACAGTATTATTCTCCAATGGAACTGTTGTACCGCCACTAGTGACAAGAGCAATTCTTTTCTTAGTGACTTTAAGGTGGTGTTGAATGAAGCTATCAAGTTGCACTTGAATTTCTCCCAAATAGTCTGGAGGTGCATGGTGTTTAAAATATTTCTCTTCATCACTTAAAACTGCACCAGGAAAGTCAGGGACATTTCTATCGATAGCACTATGAGTATCAGGCTTGGCTGTGTGAAAAGATTTATGACCAGGCATAATCGAATCAGCAGATTTAGGTCAAAAGTTTTCCATGCGATCGCATTTTTTTCTGGGGAAACGATGAATGCAATAGTATTTTTGGATATAGCCCACGGAGGTAAGTGTTATTCGAGGCGTTAAACAGATATTTTCGACCAATGAAAGTACCTTAAGGATAATTATAAAGCAAGCATACTAACAGCATTTTAGATGAAAAATTGGGCAGAGTCAAGATCGAGTTGTTCAAAGAATTACCACTGTATGTACGAGATACCCAACAAACTTTTGTTCGAGATACTAACATATTTGTAGTACCACAGAGAACTTCAGACAATTTTGCACTGGAGAACACAGGGAGTCAGGCAGACCGGTGGGTTACAAAGGAAGCAAGTTTCACCGTGTGATAAGAGACTTCATGATTCAAGGTGGTGATTTTGTCAGGTCTAATGGGACAGGTGCAAAGTCAATATATGGAAGAGACAGGTTTGATGACGAGCTGTTTAAGTTTGACCATGAAAAGTATTCTGTTTCAATGGCTAATTCGGGTCCCAATACTAATGGTTGCCAATTTTTCATTTGCTGCAAGAAACTTCCTCATCTAGATGGTAAACACGTTGTGTTCGGCAAAGTTGTTGAGGGATTCGATATAGTTCACAAGATAGAACTGGCCAATGCAAAAAGCAATGTACCTATTGAAGACATTGTAATTGAAAATTGTGGGGAAATGTAAGATAAAGTTTAATAGGTAGATGGTAATTTTTTATAGAATTTAGAGTTGCAAAAAATCCGACGGTGAGTTCCATAAGGGTAGTATTTCTAGTAGGGTCCATGATAACTCTAAGTGAACAGAGAAGCAAATAGTGTTGCAACCGAAGGTGTCTGAAAATTATCTGGGTTTTGAGTGGGTCTTATCTCATTTGGTTCTTCGCGATAACTTTTCATCCACTGACGTCCTATTCATCATGTCTGCAGACTTTTGGAGCTCGTCACAAAGAGCCAAATGGCAATTTAATCGACAATCCCTTCTCGATCAAAGAAGACGGCTACTTATACTTGAGAAGAAAATGATCCAAAATGGGTTCATTAAAGACTATCCAAACATCAATTATGATTCAAACATGAGAATTTATCTCCACAATCTTCTCATCAGACTTGGGAGAAGACTCAATATTCGACAGGTTGCTCTTGCAACTGCAGAAGTCTATCTTTCCCGTTTCTTACTCAAAGTGTCGCTCAAAGAAATAAATGTATACTTGATGGTGACTACATGCATTTACGTTGCTAGTAAGGTTGAAGAATGCCCCCAACATATTCGATTGATCATCTCAGAAGCTAGAAATCTCTGGCCAGAATACATACCCCACGACGTGGGTAAGCTTGGAGAGTTTGAGTTTTATCTACTTGAAGAAATGGACTTATACGTGGTACTTCATCACCCGTATCGATCATTGATTCAGCTTAAAGATTTCTTGGTAAAAAACTTCAACCATTATCAATTCCAGCTCTCCAATGACGAATTACAGCATGCTTGGTCATTGATAAATGACAGTTATATCACAGACTTACCCTTATTATTTCCTCCACATATTATTGCTGTGTCATCAATTTACATCACCATTGTGCTTAAAAAGGCATTGAATTCCATCAGACTCAATAAGAGTATTATCAGTCATACACCAGGAAACCACAACAATCAGCTTTCAGCAAACACCGTTGAAAGCAGCATCGGCTCAAACCAAGGTAATAACACACACAACACTGGAAATGAGGTTAACAAAGAGATGCACATCGACGATTTACTTGCATTAACGAACGATAACTCCAGCAATGCCGATTCTAATAATAACCATGGAAGTGGTAGTTTAGAATCAGGTTCAGGATTACAAGATATGAAGATAGATGAAGATACAATAAGAATTAATAAGTTCATGAACTTTTTGGGCCACAGCCACATAAACCTCGATGAGGTTTCAGAGGCCATGCAAGATATGATCAACGTTTATGTCATTTGGAATAGGTACAATGAGGCCAATGTAAAGAAGGCCCTCCAATACATGCTCCTCAATCGTTAGTGGAAATCAAAAAGACAAATTATACGAATTCTGTATCTATTTGATTTTTGAGACAATTTAAGTGGGCTGGGATAAATTGTTTGCAGCCGTTCAACCAGAGATTCAATACAGACATTTTAGCTGACGCGTTAAATGTGTTTTTTTAGATTTTCAAAACTTTTCAGTCCCATTCTATATGAATATTCTCCCGTTGCAACAACTTGCAAAACCCCGTGCCATTGTTCTAAATTATATTGCAGACCAAAAGCCCAACACGAGTGGATGCGATTCAAAAATAGTTGACGTGCATGTACCGGATCGCATGAATGTCGGGAAATTTTCATCTCCAAAAATTTTCCACTCAAGTTCCACATATAACCAGATATAGAAGTGGGTAATCCTTGCACGTTCGTTCACGTCTTTTACTTCACGACATCCTACCTCACATTTTAAGGATACCCTTGTTTCGGTTTTGTCACACGCCGTGGTTTAATATTTTCAAGCAGCACAATTGGCAGTAATAATATAGAATTAAGGTACGTGTTGAGAAAAAATGCCAGATAACACTTCTCAACAGCATCTCGGAAAATCTCCAGAGGAAAAGCATAACACATCACCAGAAAAGTCTGAAATAGATGAAGAACATCATTACGAATCTTCGATATTAGCAGTTCTCGAAAGAAACCAAATCTCCATCTCCAGAAGTATATTACTTGCGTTATATTTAGCGCATTTCACATCTAAAAATTCATATGTAACAGATATCACCTCCAAGTTCATGCACTTACAGTACAATACTGGAAATGATGAGAATGGTAACTACGTGTACGATATAGGTAAAAATGATACTTTTGTGGTGATTCACGGCATAGTAGCGTTTACCTTTTTACGATCTACTTTGATGACATACATATTTGCCCCATTTGCATCATACATGTTCAATATGGGCCCAAAGGCTATAACCAGATATGCTGAACAGAGCTGGGCTTTTACTTATCCTACTGCATCTTTCATTTATGGAATGTATTTGTACTACAATTCTTCATATTGGGGAAATTTGGATAATGTGTACACTGGATGGCCTCATAATAGAATGTGCCCCCAATTTAAGCTTTATTATCTTTTGCAGATAGCTTTCTGGATCCAGCTGATTTTTGTTTTAAATGTTGAAAAGAAAAGAAAGGACCATTATCAAATGTTTGGTCACCATATCATAACTACCCTTTTATGTGTTGGCTCATACATGTATTATTATACCAGAATTGGTAACTTAATTTTGGTTATTATGGACTCTGGTGATATCTTCTTGACAGGAGCAAAGTTGTTAAAGTATGCTGGTTTCAGATTTCTCTGTGACATAATGTTTATTTGCTTTTTATTATCTTGGGTAATTTTGAGACATGGGGTTTACAATTATTTATTTTATCATGCTTGGGCCAGAGCATTGGACTTAATGGCAGAAGGTAAATGTGTCCCTGGTAAAGTGCAGGAGATTTGTTGGTCTCCTGCCGTTGTTAACACCTTTTACTCTCTTTTGGGTTTATTACAGGTACTTTGTATAGTTTGGTTTTTTTCGATTCTTAAGGTTGCATATAGAGTGGTCACTGGTTCCGGAGCTGAAGATGTCAGAAGTGATTCTGAAGAAAGTGATCTGGAAGATGAAGATGACGAAGAAGATGAAGACGATAATAATAATGAAGAATTACTAGCACAGGAGAAAAAAAATTAGACTAAGTTGTTAATTATTTATCGAAATGTATAATATCTAACCGTTCAAATTTTAAGCTTGATCCAAGAACAAGCTGGTATAGAGACATAAGACCATTACGCAAACACCCCAAATCACCAAAACATATGATGCCACCTTGAGAATTGATCCAGATTTGGTATCATTATTGGACAACTTGTAACCAAACAAACCTGGAAGTATGAATGAAATGGCAGTGGATCCGGTAGCACCCACAATAGCCAACACCAATGCAAATGATTTGATCGACACGGCTAAAACGTAGGCAGATAAAAGCATAAGCGTGGTCATGGTGTAGTACCGTGTATCTGGGAATGGCACAACTGGTGGATCTTGAGGTGAAGAGTCCAATAATGGCTCAGTTTCACTGGAATTCTGTTCTGCAGTGAACCAGTAATAAATGTTGTTGACTGAAATTCTAGCTGGATGTAACATCAAAGGGAAGGAAAATAATACCATGAATGCAATACACCCTCTACCAATTGTAGCCGAGACAGAATTAGGATACAGCAATATCACATTACCGGAGACCAAATCTCCAAATGTCAAATATCCTGATAAGCCCACAAAGATGAATAATCCAGCAGAAATTCCAACACCCAAATATGTCAAAAAGGTCAACTTTTTAATGGATTTGTCTTTGGCTTCGTTAATAATAGAAAACATATTCTGGTGCCCAGTGAAGGCAAATACGATAATAGAAAAGGTGCTGAATACACCAGTAACATTGGGAGGGAATAATGTTAGATTTCCCTTAAGCGTATCAGGAACATCGTTGACAAAATAGTGAGTGATTACAAGCATAGTCATGTAAGCAATAGCACCCAAACCAAGAATAGAGGTATACTTCAAAGAATCCAAATTCTTCAACAAAGACAAAGGAACAATCAATAATGCAGAAGACAAAATCCAGAAGGTTCTGAGTTGTGATTCAGCTACATGAGGTATGTTGTGAAAAATAGTAGGCATTAAGTCTCCAATAAGAACCAAGTATGACAATGCACATCCAAAGCATTGAACAGCAATTGCAACGTCAAATAACACAGATAAGTTAGGATAAGTGATCGAACATACACTGAAGAACGTAGCATGTCCAGTTGGAACAAATCTGGATACATAAGCTTGAAGGAACAACCCGAAGCCGGATGTGAGTGCTGCAAGAAGTATTATAAATGTTCCAAAAACAATTCCATCTGTAGCATAAGCAAGAGGCATGGAAAGCAATCCTGCTCCTATGATAGTCTTTGTAAGACTGATAGTCGATGAAACAAAAGAAGCTCCTCCAGTTATAGTTTCCAGCATCCTACAGGTGTGAATGTATGACAAAAGGGTGGAAGAAATGTGGATTCTGTGCGGCAGAGTGGTCGTGTATATGCTTTGGCTGCTAATATGCAAAAACAAGTCTTGCTTAGGTCTATATTCTAGACGAGCAGTCCAGCAGACTCAGCATTGTACGGTATATATCTGACTACCATTTTACTCAACCAAGAGTGTTATGTGTATCAGAAGAAATCAACCTGACTCAATGTTTCATTATCTGCCCATCTCTTCCTGTATAGTTTCCTGTTTACAAAACGCGACATAAACAATAACCAAGTGTTAAATCTCACCGATCCCATCTGTTTGCAATGGAAATAGATAATAGCTATGTGTCTGTTGCAGCCAGTGTCCCAGGGACAACTTCTGCAATCGAAGGAGAAGAAACGAGTGTGTCAAGATCAGTGAGCCCGCAAAAAACCGTCAGTCCGAGCAAGGAATCGTCCATCTGCGTTTCAGTTAGAGTAAGACCATTCACTGCTGCTGAGGAAAATAATCTTGTGAGGATAGATAATGATAACATATTCCTTGGAGATGGATCTCTTAATGACAGCAGTGATCTGATCAAGCCGAACATGTTTTCTCCCCAGGGAATTCGAAAAATAATTGACGTGGTAGACGATAAAATGCTTATATTTGATCCACCAGAGACGAATCCAATTGCTAAAATGCATCACAATGTGTTTCCTTCCAAACTGACATCAAGAATGCGGGAGCACAGATTTGTATTTGACCAGTTGTTCGATACCAATGCCTCCCAACTTCAGGTGTTTGAGTCCACAACGAAACCTTTGCTTGATAGCATTTTGGATGGGTTCAATGCAACAGTTTTTGCTTACGGTGCCACAGGTTGCGGTAAGACTCATACAATTCTGGGGTCTTCGGAGGATCCTGGAATCATCTTTCTTACAATGAGAGAATTATACGTAAAGATGGAAGAGCTACAAGAAGAGAAGATATTTGATGTTAGTTTATCGTTTTTGGAGATTTACAATGAAAGCATAAGAGACTTACTAGATCCACAGATAGACCCTAAGAAGTTGGTGATTCGAGAGGATGTAAATAAGAAGGTTTTCGTAACCAACTTGTCGACCCACAAACCAAATTCAGTAGAGGAAGTGATGGATATGATATTGACTGGTAATAAAAATAGAACTTGTTCCCCAACAGAGGCAAATGCAACATCATCTAGATCACATGCCGTGCTTCAGATAAATGTGGTTCAAAAGAATAAATCTGTTGAATTGAATCAGGAGCATACTTTTGCAACTCTTTCGATAATCGATTTAGCAGGTAGTGAAAGAGCTTCTGCTACTAAGAATAGAGGTGTGAGACTAAATGAAGGTGCCAACATAAATAAATCTTTGTTGGCTTTGGGAAATTGCATTAATGCTTTATGTGACCCAAGACGGAAAAGGCATACTCCTTATAGAGATTCAAAGCTAACCAGGTTATTGAAATTTTCCTTGGGTGGAAACTGTAAGACAGTCATGATTGTTTGCGTGTCACCTCTGTCACAACATTATGATGAAACTTTGAATACCTTGAAATACGCAGATAGAGCCAAGATGATTAAGACTAAAGTGGTGAGGAATCAACATAATTTAGATAGACATGTGGGATCATATTTGAAGATGATCACGCAGCAAAAAACAGAGATAGAAGAGCTTAAGGCCAAGAATGAAACTATAGTACAAACAACCATAGATAGGCACCAAGCCACAACCCAAAAGCTTTTGCAATCCATACTAGAGAGTACAGAAAATCTCAAAACTTCTGTATTAACTAAGAACCAAGAAAAATGGAACAGATACTTTATTTTGGCCAAACGGAAGGTTTTGCTTAACCAAAAAATTGAACTTGAAACTATTGAAAGGTCAATTGCACCAGAGAACTGCTATCCGGAGATTTTAAGTTTGATTGAACAAGTGCTATCGAAGGTTACCTTACAAATACTGCAGTTGGAACAACAGTATAATAGACGTAATGAGGTGGACCTCATATTAGAAGAAACAAGTCAACATGTCTTGAAGCGTTTACTGGAACAACCTCATTGGACGTCTTATCATTCTAGTTTGTTCGAATCGGAATTATCGTCGATCAAAAGCTCTTATGAACGGGATATTTTATTCAACTCATCTGTGTTGTATGACCATTTGGTGACGGAGCTTCGACAATTCAGATTTTCACCTCGAAGCTTTTCACTCATTTTACTGAGTTATTATAACAAAGAAAATTATGAAGAGACTAAAAACCTGATAATAAAATCCCTTGAATCTTTAGTTAACGGGGACTTCGATACTTTGATTGAAGAAGTAGCCTCCGTTTTCATGCAAAACAAAGTACAAGAACAAGATCTTTCAATTGATGAAAGTCAATCAAACAAAAGGAACAACAAGTCTCCTTTAAAGATTTCACCACCCCGGAGTATCAAGAAGTTACCCAAAAGGCAGTCAAAATTTAAAGCCCGGAAGGTACATTTCATGGACAACTCTGTGGAGAGTGATATCAGTTATGATGATAGTACCATGTTTAAAAGTGACATGGACGATGACTCCCCGGTTCAAAATAATATTTTAGATCAACTTAATGACGAAGAGCTACTGCTTCGTTTTGATCCTCACATAAACTCGCCTCCACTCCAAAAATCGTCTCAGTTGTCTATCAAAAAGATAAAACCAAAACGCATTTCTTCCTTGACAAGTAAGAGACTTGATGATTCAAAGGTACCGTTACTCAACAAACAAGCTTCCAAGCTCATCATGAGTGAGGAAGACCACAAACAATGGCGTGTTACCTCCAATCCTTCGAAGTTGATGCAGTTTAACTTTAACCAAGGCACCAGAAACATCGAGAGCAATGGGTCGGAGAAAGTCGAATAAGAGTGACCCATATTTATATATTAGCATATTTAATGAATAACGAAAGAAGAAACATATTCTACCTAGATCGATAGACCTCTGATGGGCAAAAGTTGTTACTGCACAAAGCGGCTTTATTTATAGTTAAAAATTATAGTACTAAGCCATTTGAATGCGGCTCACAAGGGCTCAAAAAGGCATCCGTAAATGATAAACTTTGTGTTTCGGCTCCAGTTGTCTATCTTACCATCGAAAGTACAAAAAAATCTTTCATAGGTACTTACTACGAGGGGGACAATATGTAGCTTGTTGAGCTTTTTTCTGGATGTCAAAGCAAAGAAGTATCGAAACTATCTCGAGAAAATAGAATGCACCAGTTTTGAAATATGTATTTGAAAAGTCTATACTTGTTTTTGAGTGCAATGTTATCGACAATATGTTAAGAAGGTACATTTGCAAGTAAGCCAAGGTGAAAATACACCCTACGGCCCTCGATTTCATATATACTCCAACTCACAACAGATAAGGTTTTTAGGTTGAGGACATTTCGTAATCACCAAAAAACGTAAAGTTTATACCTTTATTTTCAGTAAGATAGAAATAGATTGGAAGTTTTCCAGTTTCATTGTACAAAGCACAAAGGTTATCATGACACGAGAGAGTGGCAGGTTGAATTGAGTCGGTAGAGTTAGTGCCCTCGGCATTCGAAAGACCAAGGAACATAAAAAAGACCAAGGCAAAAGTAATTAAGCTCTTGAATCCAAGAGTGTTTCTTGAAGCCAGACTCTTCTTCTCTTCGTCTTCTTCGCCATAGGTAAGGTACCAGCCGTTGTGACTGGTAAAATTGATGGTCTTTCCCTCACTCATATTATAGGTGAATAGTAATTCACCTGGTTGGGCATAAAATTCACACTGGTTTTCAAGACAGACAACAGATCTGGGTATGGATTCATTCATCGAAAATAATGATAAATCCGGTAAAATTGGGGGATTGTTGAGGATATTTATAGGTTTTGCATGATGAATATTTTTTATCACACGAGCATTGTTTAATATACGGCTCAAAATATTTTTAAGCTTTTTTACGAAGAAGTGTCATTTTGTAGCGAGAAGATGCAAGAGACCAATCTTGGCATAAAATTTAGTTATCATTTTGATAATAGCTTTCACTGGTACACCGGTACACTTGGAACAATCCAAAGAGCTTATCGTGTTTGAACTGGAAGTCCTGCTTTATTTTGAGTATAACTTTGTAGCCTTTTTCTTTAAAAGAAACTACATGCCGTATAAATAAGCTGATATAGAATTGGGAAAATTCAGCATAATGACCTTTAAGCTATTTAACGAAGTAGGTTCTTATTTCCATCCAAAATATCGTTCATATGAATGGTTTCTGCATACTCATGCCCAACCTCCACTGTAGTGGCTATTTTCGTGAAAATTAAACAGAAACCTTTAACTCATTCTACAAACTCGAAAAAAAATCATATTCTTAGTATCTAAAACAATTAACTAAACAACAAGCTCACCACTTATACAGCCAAGTTACCATCTTCCACCTTGGCCTCCTCCAAAACCACCTGGACCATCATTTCCACCTCCAAAACCACCCCCTGGACCGTCATTTCTACCACCGAAACCACCCCCTGGACCATCGTTTCTACCACCAAAACCATCTTGGCCTTCGTTTCTTCCACCGAAACCACCACCAAAGCCACCACCTTGATTATCGTTTCTACCACCATAGTCATTTCTTCCACCGTAGTCGTTTCTTCCACCGTAGTCGTTTCTTCCACCGTAATCATTTCTACCTCCATGGCTTCCTCCATGGCTTCCACCGTGGCTACCTCCATGGCTATTTCCTCCCATCATACCAGAAAGTTCACTTAAAAATCCCTGGCCACCTTGACCTCCTTGGCTTCCACCGTAACCTTGTTGACCACCGTATCCACCTTGACTTCCACCATAGCCTTGTTGGCCCCCGTAACCACCTTGGTTTCCACCGTAGTTTTGTTGGTTTCCGTAATTTTGTTGACCACCATATCCACCTTGGTTTCCATGGCTGCTTCCACTGCCAGTAAGACCACTCAATGCTCCCATTAAACCACTGCTTCCACTTTGATGGTTGTTGTTTCCATGGCTTCCAGACAACTTTCCGGAAATAAGAGCACCGGCAATGGCACCTCCGATTTTTTGAACCGAAGAACTGCTGTGTCCACCATTATGTCCACTCTGGCTGTTCATGAGTCCACCAGCAACAGAAGAGAGTAAACCTCTGTCACCTTCTTGACCTTGTTGTTGATCTTGGGAATAACCACTTTGGATTTGGTTTTGGTACTCTTGGTTACCACCTTGGCTATAGTAATCTCTATTGGACATTGTAATTGCAGAATAACAGAGAGAATGGAGATCCAATTGTGAAATGTCAGTTATTTCAGGTTGCGCGCCATGCAGGAGATTTCACGGGCCTCTGCGTGGAGCAATTGCAATTAGGCGAATGCACGCAAGAGCTGGAAGAATGGGTTAATAATTGAACTACGGTAGGTAGAATGAATTAATATGTAATTACGCTAAACTATAACACAGTCTTTTTCTTGAGCCGTGTTTTTCGAATCGAAATTCAAGTTATCTGCAACGGTTGGAGTGACGTTGCTTGAAGGTTTTCTCTTTTTGAGATTCTTTTGGAGTTTGGTTGCAAGTTCTTTATTGGTGATTCTACCAATAGCCTTTTCATCACCATTTTCGGCAGCTTTAATGTACCAAGATTGGGCTTCGTTCGGGTTTTTGTCACATCCAATACCCTTATCGTAGAAATTGGCTAATGCAAATTGACCCTTGGCCAAATTGCACATAGCAGCTCTTTTGGCCCATTCGAATGATTCACTTTCATCTTTAGGTAAATATGGATCATTACCCACCAAATACCAAGCACACATGGCCAACATCGAGTTTGGATCTCCTCCTAGGGCGGCTTGTGTGTAGTAATGGATAGATAAGTTTGAATCCTGTGGAACTATTTCTCCAACTTCGTAAAAGTGTCCCAAAATTGCTGAACTTTGAATATGTCCTAAGGCTGCAGCTTGACTATATAATTCCAATGCATATTTTTTATCTTGAATCACGATATCTTTAAATCCATTAAAGTAAATTTTTCCCAATTCATAAGGTGCAGCAGCGATTAATTCGTTGGCTACATTTGAGGCCCTGGTTAACCATTTGATACCCATCTTTTTAGTATTGACATCAGTTTGTGACAATCCCATTCTACCATAGAACGAGTAGACACCAAGTTTGTACATTGCAGCAGGGTGATTCTTTGAGGCTGCCATTTTCAAATATTCAACAGCTTTTCTAGCATCTCTTCCAGTCCCTAAACCTTCTTCGTAACAGTAACTTGTTCTGTAAGCACTTTCAACGTGTCCATGTTTTGCAGCTGCTTGAAACAATGAGAAGGACTCTTTGTTATCGACTTTTCCCAATGCTCCACTACTGTATCCATCACCCAAAAGATATTGAGCATCGACATATCCTTTATCACTTAATTTCTTTAAGTAGACCACAGCTTCTTTCAATAATGACTTCTTTAATCTTTTATCATTGATCGAGCTGGAGTCCAAGTTCGATAAGTCAAATGAATTTGAAGATTTGCTCTTCAGATGTTTATGTGGAGTGGAGTCAGCAGGTGTCCTCATTGGAGAGTTTTCCACTGAAGGGGTTCCTGAGTTTTGGTGACTGGTATCAGCGTCTAACAATAAAGCAGTTTGCAACATGTACTGAGCATACTGAAATAAAACGGTTGGATCATTCGATTTTTTGGCGTTCTTCCGGTACAATTCGATAGTTTTGATTCGAGGCATCAAGTTACTTGAGTTGTCTCCCAAATATTGAGTGATAAGATTTTGATTGAAGTCCACCATACTCATGTTATCACTTCTGTCGAAGAAACTTGAAGTCGAACTAACAGATCGATTGTGCTGATTGAATTTTGGTGTTGATAAATTATTTTCAGACTTGGAGTGGTTCATCATCAAATGGCTATCAATATTTGACCCATTGATGTTCAAATTGGTCACTGATGAGGTGGCACTTAATGGGTTAGAAGGAGGAGATGCAAGATCAGTGCTGAATACCGGTGGTGGAGTTTCCATTGCGGCAGGTTGGTTCAAATCCAAGCTGGCATTCACCGGATATGGAGCTTTCAGTCCAGGACTGTTATAAACATTATTTTCGTGAAGTGGAGTGTTGGAATGCTGATTCAAATTGAGCAGATACATCTGATTTGATATATCTGATTGCAGGTTATTTCCCGAGTGTCCAGATTCTGTTGACTGAGATATCATTGGATCTGTCACCGGATACCCAGGTTGGCTCATGGGTTTAAAAGACCCAGAAGAAGGTGGCTGAGGAGTGTTTGTACCAGGAGTATTATACTGGGAAGATGTTGGAGATGAGTATTGGGTAGTCAGCTCTCCTTGAGGGATTCTTTGACGGTAAGGATGATTTGACATGATGCTATTAATAAAATCAGGTATTGGGAGTCGCTCTTTTTTTCCTTTTCAAATTACGAAAAAGAACTTCAACAGATTAAATCCGGAATTTAATTACAGGTGAGACAGTGAGATTCCACGTGAAGAAAATGGCAATTCACGGAAACAATGAATTAACGAGGTATGGAAATGTTGACAATTAAATAATTGTTTGAGGAGTAACGAGATGATATGTTGACCTAGAGAACTGAAATTACTAGATTCTCTGCTTCTTTTTGTTTACCAATTTCACGCGTTCACGAAAATTTTTTTTTAGGTTTCTAATCTGTGGCGGAGTATGGCAGGGAAATACCGAGAATTCTGCGGGTCCTGGCCCAAGTATTCTCTTCGCACCGCCTTAGCTTCCCCGGTTCGAAAGTGGCCGGTTTCAGGAACCAGCATAGATTTGAGCACCGATTCACATTTGTGTCGTCATTGAGTTTTGGTACTAGTCACTATAATTACACGTATATTCATAAGATGCTAATTTCTAATCAAGTAGGCGAAAAAAACGGCTACCAAGACACCAATAAATGTAAACTTTACTCCATTTAATGGTGATTCATCTTCTTCTACTAACAACCGGGCTTTATCCTCCGGGTCCAATAAATGCATATTCTCTTGAACGTTGAAAAGCAGTTCCGATTGATATGGTTGATCCTGCAGTTTTTCTTGTTTCAATATGTCTAATTTATTTTGCTCTACCAATTCGGGAAAAATTTTAACGAACCGGGAATTATCTGTAATGTTATAGTTCTTGGACTCCTTAGCATATTTTCTCTTCAAATTGTCTGTGGTGTTAATCGACCCAGTTGTGGCCTCGTCACCAGTCATAAAGCTGAGTAATCCGGTTAAAATCGTGCTTACACTCCAGGCAGGGTTCCAGGTGTCAGGATGGTAGTCACTCATCGACAAACATAAACGGGTATTACATGCAAATCTACCATTTGGCGTCACAATAGAAATAGAAGGAGGTTTAAAAGGGTATTGGGTTGGAAACCTCAAAATTCCATGATATTGTCCATTTTCAAACGGAGTTTCGGGTGGACCACTGATGATGTAGTGCCATTCAAGAATATTCTCCTCATTTGGCTTGGCTGTAATATAAGGAGGAGGGTTCTTTTGAATCGCCTTATACTCTTTAGTGAGTCTCTTTTGACTTTGAATCGATGCCATTAAATATGATTAAATGATATTTGTTGGTCTTTTCGTGCGCACCATTTTCAAGATAAGAATCAATCAATTCAACTGCAAAAATGATTTTGCGTTGCTAATGTAATGCACAATTTATAGGTTGATCTAAATTTTGCCTACAGCTATAACTAGATTAACATCTATAAGATACAAGTCTTTGCCTCCTGAATTTTTTTGAGGCAATTTGCCTGCGTTGGCCTTCTCAAGGATTTTACCGGGGCAATGTCCTTCAATGAAACTCAATTCTTGCCAAATTTGTGTACTAGTAGCTTCGTTCACAGTAATACTGTTAAACCCTGCTGCATGCAAAGTATTATATAAAGCACTTTTTTTTAGTCCTCCCATGTGTCTAACAGCATGACTTGTTTTTACCCGATCAGATTCGGTTGATTCTACATCTGGATTATAAAAATCAACAATAAAAAGATAGCCATCTGGTTTGAGGAACTTGGCAAGCTTCTTAGTAATGGAACCATAATCTCCCAAATGATGATATGCAATGGTGCACGTGATTATATCTACTGAATTGTACAACTTTTCAACCTCTCCTTGTCTTTGAGCATCTAAAACATCAAGGTTATAAGTTTTGGAGTGTTTGAATCGCTGATTAAATACCTGTAAAACCCCTTCACTGATATCCAAACCAATGACTTCTCCTACATATGGAGAGATTTGTTCTGTAATAATTCCTGTACCGCAAGCAAAATCAAGTAAAATTTTATCCCTTTTAAAAATCGGAGACTCGTGAGGCAAGTCTAAAGTTGTTGGATTGGGATAGTTCAAAAGAATGTGGGGTAAAACAGTAACGAGCTTCTGAGTCGCTTCTTTTCTATCATATTCAGAAGCTATGTTATTGAACAAATCATTATTAAGTTCAATTGCATGCAGATGATCTGACATTTTTAAATGTATTGAACTTGTTATCGAGCTAGTATTTTTGTTCGCAACATTTTACGTTTACGATATTGTTTTCTATTTTGCAGCATATGAATATATTTATAAAAGCATAGTTATATCTAAGATATTGATTAATGTATTTGAGATATGAGACTGTAATTAAATCAGGTCACTTCTTCGTTTGTATGTTATGACAAATTTCATGTACGAGTTTCCTGGTGGAACAAAAATATGTCTAGTCTAATCTACCAACAGCAAGCATCATTGTGACTTCAGTAAGATACAAGACGGAGCCTTCAGATTCCTTTGTA
Source organism: Yamadazyma vaughaniae (assembly GCA_030569695.1). NCBI lineage: Eukaryota > Fungi > Ascomycota > Pichiomycetes > Serinales > Debaryomycetaceae > Yamadazyma > Yamadazyma vaughaniae. The sequence goes on along the minus strand of JAJMLO010000006.1, from coordinate 490,677 downwards.
GGTAACGCACCAGCCTTTGCTTTCTTAAGCATCTCGGAGGAACAAAAGCTCTCGATAAACTCTGTAACTTGCCAAAGCTTGGTGGTAATAGCTTCTGTAACAGATACATCTTTAAGATTAGCTGCCTCTAAAGCTTTGAAGAGTGAACCTTTCTTTAGAGCACCCATATGATGAGTTGAGTCTCTCTCAGCCCGGTCAGATTCCAAAGACTCTGTGTCCGGGTTGTAGAAGTCAACAATGAAAAAATACCCATTTGGCTTGAGAAATTGAACAAGGGTTTCTGTGATCGTGTTGTAATCGGCAAAATGATGATATGCAGCAGTGCAAGTAATTATGTCCACCGTCTGATGTAACTTCTCAACCTCTGATTGTTTTGTGGGATCCAAAACATCAAGATTGTAAGCTTTAGAATTTTCAAACCGACTCTTGAATACGTTCAAAATACTATCATTGATATCCAAACCAATGACTTCACCTACATAAGGTGCAAGTTTCTCTGTGACTATCCCAGTTCCACATGCAAAGTCAAGCAAAACTTTATCTTTAGTGAAGATCGAGGATTTTTGCGGCAATTGGTCTTGCTCGTTAGCAGATTTTGGATAACTCAAAAGAATATTAGGTACTATTTGCACCATTTTCTTTGTGATGTCCTTCTGATCATACTCCTTTGCAAGCTTGTCAAATAACGCAGTATTACGTTCTACAGCAAACTCATGGTCTGATTGCAAGTGGGAGTGCCCATGACTATGAGAATGTTGATGAAAATGCTGGTGTGAGTGCTGGTGTGAATGATTCGACATATTTGATTAGCGATATGAGCTGCCAGTACTACGGATTTTATAGTACAGCTGTAATCGTGGAGAAGTGGTCAAATGATGACAAAGTTGAAGACACCTTGGTGGCCATCAAATCGTAATTAGTAATTAATTTGCTCAATTTTCGGTGCATTCACGAATATCACATAACCACATCGCACCAACAATAACCTCTACCACACGTTTGAATTGGAGGGAAAAAAACTCGGTCTCACTGAATTTAGCATTGGGGTCTACTTGGTTTGCCTTTTTCTACTTTAACGGTCATTATTTTCTCATCAAAGTATAAAGATAAGATTCATTTTGCACAAAGTCATGGACGAGTTCTATCAATGCCTCAAAATAGTATCTACGACCACTCATCTCTACCAGTATATATATTATCGGATCATCTTCTCCCTTTTGGTCCGAGAATATACTAAAAACCCGTAAGCATTTCCGTTTGGGTGCTCGGAATTGAGACAATAATTCTTTTTTTTGCCTTTTTTAGATAATACGAAAGCTTCGATTGCATGGATCGTAGTTAAATTCAACAAGAAAAGCACCAACTCTAGTAGAAAATCTTAGATTCACTCGAGATACATACGTACAAATATCTTGCAATACATCTAATGTACGCCAGAACATAATCAGTCAATCATAGAGAGAAGGAGACATTGGCGAGGGAGTGAAATTAGCAACTGCTTAGCCTCAAGTAACCTAAGTGGGAGATTCCGCATACCACAATGTGTAATGTAGGAGAGTTCCGTATAGCATGTAAGTTGTACAACGTTTACGGCTGGATGTACAGCAGTTCACAATGCAACGTTGGATTATGGGAAAAAATTCTCCTTCTTTTTCCTTATCGGTCTACCCCTGTTGGTGATAAGGGTTGCCATTTCCTGATTTGGCGAGCGTAAGATATCTTTTGCAGCAACTGGATTTAAAGAAACGACTATAAATGAAACAGTACTGGGACGTAAAGCATTAAATTCACTAGAATAACCAATATGGCACACATAGACAACTACCTCCAAGGACACTTAATCAGCAAAGTTTCTGATCCAGTTTATGATAAATATTTAAAAGAAACTTTTGATAAAGAATATATTTCTGACATAGACCAAATTAAGTTTGACCCCGAGAAGCATTTAAGTTATTATGCTAACGGGGAGATTGCTAGACATAAGTATAATAACACCAGAAGATTGACTATGGAGGAATTGGGATTAACCTCTTCGAAGCAAATCAGTCACGTTGGAGTTAGTGATCCTTTCCCTCTTTTCACCGAAGAGGCAGTCAGAATCATGAGACAAGAGGTCTTGAAGAAAGAAACTTTCACCAAGTACGCAAGACACAGTAATTCTTCAGCTTCGGGTAAAGATTGTACTGTCAGAGGATACGTTAAGGTAGATGATGAAGTCATTTCTCCTTTTGTCCACGCTGCCTGGACCCATCCAAAGACAATGGAATTAGTTAGCCAAATGGCTGGAATTGATTTGGAAGTAATTATGGATTTCGAAATTGCACACACTAATGTTACGATGAAGGACGAAGGAGAAGCAGAGACAGAGGTCAAGGAATATGAACTGGGTAAACGTGATTTATCCAAGAATTGTGTCGTCAACTGGCATTATGACTCCTATCCTTTTGTTTGTGTTTTGATGTTAAGTGATACCACTGACATGATTGGAGGTGAGACATCTTTGAGAATGGGTAAAGGAACTGGCGAAGATAATATTGCTGTTGTTCCTGGGCCATCTAGAGGTTATGCCAGTGTTTTGCAAGGAGGTCTAATTGAGCATATTGCTCCTAATCCAATAGGTGTTTCTGAAAGAATCACTATGGTTACCAGTTACATTGCTAAAGATAAGAATGTCCCTGATAGCTCCAGAATTGGAACGGTCAAGCCTGAATTCAATCACGGTTCTCGTTATCATGACTTTTATCCTGACTGGGTCAAGTATAGATCTGATGTCATGATCGAGAGATTGCAAAGTTTAACTAAGAATATGAAGAAGGACGGTGTTTTTGATAAGGAAAAGACCATAGAAGAATTGAAGAGCTTGGAGCAATTCATGACCAAGACGTATGTTGACATGGAGGTGAGCAAAGCTGAGAAAGATTTGATCAAGGTCAGGTACGACAAGTTAACAGAGAAACTTGGATTATAAGTCTGAGACTTGTAAAGTGATTTAGTGAAGTTTGATTTATAGAGTAATTGACGTTTAATATATAAAGTATGTTTTCTTGATGAATTGCGGAGTAGTTCGATATTATGCAAAACGAGGCTGGAAACAGATGTCGTTTCCAATTGTATCAACGAAACAAATGAATGTATTAACGTACATATGATTACTTGGATACAAAATTGATTAGCAACTCAGGGGAGATTTTCAGAGTACTGGAAAAAAAGCTTGATTAGGTGAATATTAACGCAAATTCTAACTGAAACTAGAAGATTAAAACTAGAACATCAAGTTATCATGAAAACTACTGAAGATCGTAGACAAAGAAGTATAAGCCCGAATCGGAGAATCGTTATTAGTGGCTAAATAGTGGCCCTTGGCATATAATGTATTTATAAAAGTTTTTTGCAGCCTTATAATACTGTATTTGGTATCTTATATAAGCTGATAATAAGGAAAATCAATCCATTTTTTCTTATCAGTTGAAAAATTCTGTTCCGCAATACCGGATTAGGAAGGTGAATTGGCTGCAACCGTTCGCAGCGGATTCATGAATCGAATTTGGAATAACAAGGAGAGTGAAGGGACATTATCTATAAAGTATAAATACAAGGCGGGATGAAGCTTTAAGGGCATTTTTTTTGGTTGACAAAAGTAACCATAATGACCACTCTTATTAATAAAATCATAGACGACAACAAACATGCTCAGATTCCAGAAGCAAGTTATGAGAAGTTGTTAAAGCCAACTTTTGATGCGCTCTACGATAAGAAATTTGATAACATTGAATTTGACCCTGAAAAGCACTTGAACTATTTCGCAGGCGATGAAATGGACAAGTTCAAGTACAACAATACCAGAAGATTGACAATGGAAGAATTGGGTTTGACTAACCCTAAACAAATTAGTCACATTGGTGTTAGTGATCCTTTTCCACTTTTCACCGAAGAGGCCATTCAAATAATGAAGCAAGAAATTTTAAGCAAAGAAAGATTTTTAAAGTATGCTAGATATAGTCCTTCTTCTTCAACTGGACAAGATTGCATGATCAGAGGTTTTGCAAGAGTTAACGGAGAGATTGTTACTCCATTTACATATGCTGCTTGGACTCATCCAAAAACCATGGAGTTAGTTAGCACCATGGCTGGTATTGAGTTAGAAATTGTTATGGATTATGAAATTGCTCACACAAATATCTCTATGAAGGAACAATCTGTAGCTGACGAAGAGTTGAAAACTTACAAGGAAGGTTCTTCTAGAGACATGTCCAAGAATTGCGTCGTCAACTGGCATTATGACTCCTATCCTTTTGTTTGTGTTTTGATGTTAAGTGATACCACTGACATGATTGGAGGTGAGACATCTTTGAGAATGGGTAAAGGAAATGACGAAGACAATATTGCTGTTGTTCCTGGTCCATCCAGGGGTTATGCTGCAGTCCTCCAAGGAGGTCTAATTGAGCATATCGCTCCAAGCCCAATTGGAAGCACCGAAAGAATTACTATGGTGACTAGTTACAGAGCAAAGAACTCCAAGAAGCTTGATGAGTCTGTGTTGAAAACCGTGAAGCCGGAATATCTTTACGGTTCAAGATACAACGACTTTTATCCTGAATGGATTAACTTCAGATCCGATGTGTTGATTCAAAACTTGGAAACTTTGAAGCAAGAGATGAAACAAGATGGAGAGTTCCAAAAGGATAAGGTTATTGAAGAACTCAAGAACTTGGAAAGATATTTGCATAAGACTTACAAGGAAATGGAAGTCAGTCAGGAAGAATGGGACGGAATTGAAGATAGACTCAAATTATTGAAAGAGATTTAAATACTAAATAGTTATGGAATACAATGAAATATCAAGATGTTTTGCGTTATCATTAGTTATATTATAATCTAAACAAACATGGTAAATTAAAATGAATGGAATGGTAAAAGCTGAATTACCTCAGTGTCTCCCATCGTAAGAAATATATACTTTTTTTTATGACGAATATAATCAATTACAACAAATCTTGGACCAGAAGGATTGATGCTCCTCGGTTTTTTGCTGGTCGTACTGATTGTTTCTTTGAGTTGGTGAACTCTCATAATTCTTGGAATTAGACATCATCTCCTTTTGCTGAGATTCCTGCTTGATAGGTGGGAGAGGTCTGTTAACCAAATGCTGTAATTTTTGTTGATGCAATTGAGCAGCAGTCAAATCTCTTTGTTGTTGTTGATTAAAGTTGTTTTGGGCTTGACTATTGCCATTATTAGCATTACTATTGTTTTGGTAAGGTGTGGCTTGGCCAACTTGGTTACCTGATTGACCTTGACCTTGGCCACCTTGTTGGTGGTTTTGATGGTGGTGTCTACTTCTTCTTTGCTCTCTGTGTCTTCTGTCTCTCTCATTTGGAGGGTTTGGATGGCCGTAACCGTGCAAGTTAGGTTTCTTGTTGATACTAATATCATACCCTTTACCGCCATTAAGATGCATCCAATCATAATCTCCATCAGCATGATGCCCCAAATCATCCAAAACACTTAAAAGTAACATTCTGTATTCTTCATAGTTTGGCTCAGCATCGAAAGGTAAAGATCTAACAGAGTCTAAGTACTCAGCAAATTGTCTAGGTAAACCCTCACATAAAGTGATGGCAGGAGTGGTTCTCTTCTTATCACCAATTTTTTCATACTTAAGTTTGTTGGTTGGAGCCTTCAAACCTTGCCAAGGCAATTGTCCTCTTAAGAAGTAAAAGAACACATGACCCAAAGCTTCTAAATCATCTCTTCTAGATTGTTCTCTACCCAAGTGAGTATTGATAGACATATATCTAGCAGTTCCACTTAAAGATTTTTTCTCTCTGTAGGGAATGTGGTTTTTGGTTCTTGGATCTCTGTATTGTTTGGCCATACCGAAGTCAATCAAATGAACCTTGTTCTCATCTGGTAAACCTTGTCTACCAATTAAAAAGTTATCAGGTTTGATATCTCTGTAAATCAAGTCATGTCTATGGACTTCTTCAACTAAGTTTAACATTTGGATCGCAACTTGAACAACTGTTTTGATAGAGAATCTTCTGCCACACCAGTCGAATAAATCTTCTAAAGAAGGTCCTAATAAGTCTATCACCAAGATGTTATGTAATCCTTCTTGACCGAAATAGTAGGCGTTAGGGATTCCGTCACTTCCTTGTAAATGTTTATAAGTTCTATATTCATCCCTCAATTGTGGAGCATCGGTCTTTCTTGGTTCGAATTTTATACCAACGGGAACTCCATTAATGATATTAGTACCTTCAAAAATCACACCGAAAGAACCTTCACCGATTTTCTTACCAATTTTGTAATGTAAACCAACCACAGAAGAGTTTGAGTTTGAACTCAGATTAACCGGAGCAGTTTGAGATGACATCTTAACAGCAGAAGGAGATTGAACAATTTGTGATGATTGTTGTGGTGGGAATGGCTGTTGTGGAGTGGAATTAGCAGTGGCAGCAGCAGCAGCTAAAGCAGCGGTGTTATTGGAAATTTGTGGTCTGTTGGACATAAATATAATCGGTGCTTAAAGATTCAAAGACAACTGATAATTCTGGATTTGGGATTAACAAGTTATCTTTGAAATTATAAGCTTTCAAGTAGGCTCCAAACAAGATGGATTAAGACAACGTAGGAAGTGAAAGGTAAATGTGAAGGTTAAAAACTCAAAGAAATTAAAACAATCTCCTTTTTTTGATATTTGTGTTTTTTTTCCGTTTGTTACTCAGGCGAAAAATCTTTTTAGTGATCTATCGTAATTGAGTCGACGAGCCGAAAAAAAGGAAAATGGAAACAATTGGATAAAGATTACAAATTGATTCAGACGATGACTACCTCCAAATAATTTAACTTTATAATAACACTGGTGACCTGCAGGTGTTTGGAATTGTCGATTTAATTGTCTTTTACTAGAAGTTGTTCGTCGTCTAGCTTGAGGTTTAGTTTTTTTTTTGTCGTCCAGTTCGCCTTTTCGCACTGGGATTTCTTTTTTGAGTGCCGCAAGTATTATAAAATATCGTTAACTACGAATTGTGGACCTTTCGGTTCAATAAATGGAATGGAAGTCTGTGAATTGCAAAGGACAAATTCCAGAAAATTCAATAAATAGAATTTGAAATTTCAAAGTCATTAAATGAAATATTTCTAAAGAATGTCTACATAATGTCTACATTGTATTGTGAAATCGACTCCATATGAATTTGCAGCCTATACGGTTCCCCTTACCAAATATAACACATCTCCGGATTTGAAGTCTTTACATCTATCACTGTTTTTGACCAAAATCGGGGCTTCATTATTATCCAACTTGAAGATATTTAACCTTTCTTGAGCTTCGTTGGTCTTATTGTTATTGTTCTTGATTTTAAGCTGATCGCTTATCGCATCCAAACCTCTTCCCACCGGCCAATTCTTATTGAGAAACACGCCAACACGTTGCTTTTCCACATCTATTCTGGTGAGTTTGTCCTCTTCCTCTTCATTGGCATCTACGTACAAACACCATGTATACACCCGATCGGCCACGGGAATTTTGCCATCTCCTTTAGCCAGTTTTCGGAGTAATTGTAGGTCGACTGTGGCATTCGGTTTCTTGGTCGACGAGCCAAAAAGCTTTTTGACACCTCCAGATTTGGCATCTCTCTTTTGTCTTTGAAGATGGAGAAACTTGGTTAGTTTTGTGAAAGCTGTTTTCACTTTAACGTCACCAACTTTGAAACTGGTCTCGAAGATTGTGGTGGGTTTCGCTTGTTTTTCTCGTATAAGTTTGTCTATTCTGGCTCTGTCTTGATCTCTGTCCGGAAACAAAGAGGCTGCTGTTTGCCCTGGTTTTTGTGATATTGGCTGTGGACTTTTAGGACGAATGTTCTGAGATTCAAGCAGTTTCAAATGTGGACAACTATGATCTGCTAACCTTCTGTGGTCAGCACAAAATACCATTTTACAATACTCACAACGGAACGGAAGGAAATCGAGCTGATTACACTTGGAACAGTTCTGTCCAATGTCCATAATACTATCATCATGTTTACGCTCGAGGAGCAAATCGTTTGACATGCTTAGATAAGTAATTCAAATGATGAGGAAATCGAGGTTATAAATAGTTTCGATTCAAAATGCGTCATGGAGCGGCTGGTGGCGGTGGCGGTGGCATCTGCCGTGGAACCGTCAGCCAGGCCCCCCGCGCGAACTGTGTGGAATGCGAAAGATCGAAAATTTCCATCTCATCTCCTACGGTTCCATAAAATGTATGACTTGAATGTGTTATGGCCCCGGAACAATTACCAGGCACCTTCGCCTTCAGAATTAACCAACTTAAAAAACATAATAGTCACTTTGTACTCCTTCAAAGTGCATAAGATTGCCATCAACTTCGAAATTGATGAAAGTCTTCGACTCCCAGTAAATCAACCGAACGAGATAAACCCCATCAAAGTCAATGAAATCATAGACCTCGACCTGTTCCCCGGCCTCAACATATACACGCGGCTTACTATTGTGGTCAACGATTCATCTAAGCTTGTGAATTTTAATAAGTTTCAAAATTACTTTGATCTCATTGCAATAAAGCCGGTGCTGGAGAAAGCTCTTCAGTTATCGATTATAAACTTGAATATCGATTTAATATCGGTCAATTTAAACAGTAAGCTTAACTTCTACTTAAAGCATAAGATCGTGGGACAGGCTATCAAGAAGGGAATTAAATTCGAGGTGTGTTATGATAGTTTAATTGCAAATTCAAGCTCGATTAACAGAAGACTTCTTATTTCCAATATCATCCAGTTGATAAGAGCTACAAGGTCTAATGGAATAATCATATCAAGTGGGTGCACAGATCCATTAAATGCTAGGTCTTTGCATAATATCATCGATTTCTTTGAAACGTTGGGATTAAAATCCAGTAAAATAAACCAATTCATTGAAAATTCAAAGTTTGTCTTAATGAATGGCAGATTGAGAATTAACAGTTACAAACAGATAGTGGTACTTGATGACGACCCTGAGCTAATTGACAATAGCAAGGATGAGCCAAGTAACTCGGTGGTTACTGGGTACAAAAAGAGAGTCAGTGAAATCGAAAACCAGGGCACGAAGAAACAAAAGATTTAAATGCTGCAAGATTGGATTCTTAAAAAATGCTTGTATAATACACTAATTAAATAAAGAAGACTTTATAGATTTAATATTAGATTTCTGGTCAGGGTCGTTAACTTTTTCATTAGATTTGGGCGTAGCTTTTGTCTTGTCCAAACGTCTCTTTTTCCGTTGGATACTGATTCTGGATTCCAAAGACGATTTTGAAGGCATGAAGGGTCGTTTAGGAGATGCTGAAGGCGAGGAATGTGGTCTTGTGGCCGTTGTTTCTTTGGATTTCATGGTTGCTGTGCTCTGAGGGACGGAAGGCCGGCTCCCAACTGCACTAGAAGGTGACGGTCTACTCGGATTTACCCCATGGATTTGTGATGGTGACTTTTGTACTGGCCTCTGTGGTGTTGGCCGTGGCCGTGGAGGATGAACCTTTACAGGAACATTACGTTTAGGAAACATTAAAGAACGGTTCAGGAGCTCTCGTTTGGCCCGGTTCAAAATACTGTTTTTGTTCCCCAGATATTGGTGACAGCTTGGTACACGTACAGTAGGATCCCGAAGTATTTGTTCTACCTGTATCACGCTATTCTCAGATTTTTTCCTCTCGAGTTGCCTAGTTAAACTCTTTAATCTTTCAGTAGAATCTTTACGGAAATTCTCTTGGTCTTCGTTGTATTTCATATACAAAGACTTGTTGGGCATCTTGGTGGATGCAGAAACTAAATTCTGCCTCTTGTTGTTTGATTTGGGAGGTCTGTGAGGGAAATCTTTGTGGATCAAATCAAGCCATAATTCATCGCTTAATGGCATAATATTCTGGCTGTTCTGCTCAATTATATCCAACTGTTTTGCCCCCAATCGAAGGAGAATCGGCTTGACCAAGTGGTAGGGTAAATCTCCCATGTTCTGGATGGAATTGGAATGTCGTATACATTTTCGGACGGCAATTTCTGTTAATCTTAGTGGTGCCATGGCAGGATTGAATAGTTGGTATCACTTGCTCATCGACTCGCGATAGTGGCAGACGATAGCCTGCGCACGACCATGGTTGCAATTGAGTTGCAGCACGACTCGTTCCTGGCATTTCCGCGATCGTCTATTACACGTCCGAGGGTCGTTGTTAGAGTCAGACGAGTCGCGGCACATCTTGTCGCGGCTCGTCGCGGCCATTATTACGGTCCCATTCAGTCGCGCAGTACCAACGGCTTCGGCTTACAAACTCGCCCGCATCTCCGTTAAAGTTAATTCACCGAAATCTTCTTTTCACCACATTACTCATGTTTAGTAGATTAAGAGGAAAGGATTCCAAGTCCAACTTAAAACAGGTTCCAAAGGAAGAACTTGAATCTGTTGTGGTGCCATTTTCAGGCCCCTCGGATAAGTCTAAGGTTCCGGAACCGAAGGAACTTACTGACGACCAGAAGCAGATGTTTCTCGATGTTTACAAGTACTTCAACGACCCTGAATTAATTATTGGCCAATCTGAGCAAGACCAGCAACAAAAATCCAAGGATTCAAGTAAGTTCACCAAGTTGACTGATGCTGAGAAGGCCTGGTTGACTAGAGAGTGTTTTTTAAGATACTTGAGGGCAACAAAATGGCATTTGAAAGACTGTATTGATAGAATCGAGTTGACATTAAGCTGGAGAAGAGAGTTTGGTATTAGTGGTAATTTCGAGGACGATAATAAAGTCAATGGGAAGTTGTGTGCTCCAGAAAACGAGACCGGAAAGGAGGTTATATTGGGATATGATAATGATGCTAGACCGTGTCTTTATTTGAAGCCAGGTAGACAAAACACCAAACCTTCGATTACTCAAGTTCAGCATTTGGTTTACATGTTGGAAAGAGTTATTGACTTCATGCCATCTGGACAAGATTCTTTGGCCCTTTTGATTGACTTTAAGGCCACTAATGTTGGAATTTCCACTGGTAAGATTCCACCTATTGGAACTGGAAGACAGGTGTTACACATTTTGCAAACTCATTATCCGGAGAGATTGGGTAAAGCTTTGTTATGTAACATTCCATTATTGGGATGGACATTTTTGAAGATTATTCACCCATTTATCGATCCATTAACTAGAGAAAAATTGGTTTTTGACGAACCATTCCCAGAATACGTTCCAGTTGAACAATTGGATAAAGATTTTGGTGGAAAAGTTGACTTTGATTATGACCACGAAAAGTATTGGCCTGAATTGATCAAGATTGCCGATGAAAAGAAGACTAAATACGTCAAGAGATTTGAAAAATTCGGATCTAAGGTTGGGTTGAGCGAATATGACTTAAGAGGTGATCACGATGAATTGGTCTACGCTGTAGGCGAAATTTAGATTCTTGTTTTTATAGATATTCATTACATGTACTTATATTATTCTATAATCTCTACGAAACGGGTTTGGCACACTTTCTCTTTTCTACTATCCCACTCTTAGGGCAAACCATGTGTTCCCAATCAATGGGAAACATCGAGTCTCCCGCTCCATTTTCAGATTTTGCATATATCACTCCCAAATCGTTTCTGGCCGTAGTAAGATAATAATTGGATCCGTCTCCAAGAGATAAAATCATAGCCCGAACGATATCTCCAGGTCTGAAAGATTCGATGATTTTTACTTTATCTCTATCAGCCAGTCTCACATCTTGTGATCTGATGACTCCTTTAAACAGTTCACCTAAGTCGGTTGCCATAGCTGTGGTTGATGAGGTTAAAGATGATGCAATAGTAGAAAGATTACTCAATGATTGGGCTCCTCCGCCTGATCCAAGAGACAGGTGGGCAATTTCTCCATTTGCTCCAACACCTGAATCTTCTAATACATTTCCCAGACTTTCTACCGATAATATCTCACAATATGCTTGTTTTACGTTCAATTTGGTGATTTTAACAATGACAATATCATTTTCTTTAGGAAGATTATTAGAAACGGGGGACAAATCTATATTGCTCTTTTTCAAGTCATCGACTGTTTGATCAGTAAACTTCTTGTTAATAACAGAGACTGTAATCTTATCATCTTGTTTTTGGGTGATGAGTGTGCCTAGCACCGTAGCTACTATGACTGGAATGATCTTTTCCCCATGCTCTATTTCTGAAACGGTCGTACCTTTTCCAGATATAAACAGTATCACATTGCCATTCTCCAGTTGCTTGTATATTGGAGTAATGTACTGACCTGGTATAAGAGTCTTTCCTTCCAAATCCATGATGATATTTAGAAGAGATGAGTTTATTTGTGGTGCGAAACTTTTATTGGAATTTTTCACTTCGAGAACATGGGATACCCAGAATACGTCAATGGACAACCACCAGTGGTTACTTTAAAAGAGTATGATGTTGCGGAATGGGCAGCTAGTACTAGTATTGATAGACAGGATGGAAAATATGTTGCTGTTGAGACTATGAATCCTAGTAAAACTATTGCTGCAATTGATTCAAAAGATAATATGGTTTTGGATATGATTTTTAAGGATGCTCATAAAGAATATGCTCAACAAATCAAGGATAAGAATGTTCAAACTAAGTAGATATATTATGATGTATTGAGTACATATGAATTAAAATAAAAATTATTGTTAAAAGGATTATTAGGGAATGAACTATAAGAAATGTGTGAAGCAACGCGATTCTTCATGCACGGACATAGTAGATTTTAATTCATTCAATTCTTCTCTGATAATTTGTGCAAGGGTTGGGGTCAATTGATTACATGTAGCAGTGTCTGGGTGTCTATCGTATTCGTTTCCATTGTAGGTTTCATACAAGATGATACGAGACGAAAATCTGACACCGTTGGAAACAGTTTTCTTCTTTGGCAAAGACGATAAAGACCTTGGAGAGTCGTTGAAATTTGGAGATCTTCCCAAAGTACTTGGTGAGTTAGTGTTGTAGGTCTTGTAGTTATTAGGTGAGTTGACATTTGGAGATCTTAAACTTCTAGGTGAATTATATGAGTTTTGGGAAACTGGGCTAGCGAGGACGCTTTGTCTCTTGAGCTTGGATGAGATAGCTGGAGGAGGTTGGAAGCTCCTAAGATTTTCCTTTTCGTCTTCAGATTCAAGTTCCTCCTCTTCTGATTCGTAATCATAATCGGCTTGACGATTAAGATCATAATTATATTTCAGTTGAGAAGTGTAGTAGTTATCAAGTGCTTCTTCCTCTTCGTCACCATCTTCTTCATCACTTGAACCAAACCCATCTCCGACAGCTGAGCCAGAATAGTCAGAATCATCATTGAAAGATAAGTTGAAAGATTGATGAGAATCGCTGGTTCTAAGAGTTTTATTAGTCAACTTGTCACCAAACGATGGTCCCTTCAATCCCTTAAACGACATTGAAATAGGTCTGGCAGCATTTTGATTATTTTCCCTTGGACTGAAAGTCGGTCTGGTTTGAGTATTGATTTCATTGAGAATTGGTGATTTCTTGATTTCTGGAGACATGTTTTCAATTTCTTCGAGATTTGGTGTGAGTAAAGAAGAGAATTGCTGTTGAGTAACAGTAATTTCTGGAGTTCTTGGAGAAATGTTCAATGGAGCTATTGGATCTTCAGTGTCTTCATCAATCGAAGATGATGATGAGATGACAATTGGAGATTCAGTCGTTGTTCCTTGGTGGAAGGATTGACGGTTTGGAGCCGTGGCTTTTTGAACTGGTTCAGTTGTCTTTTGGATAACTTCCGGTATTTGTTGTTCTGGTTGTTGTGGTTCTGATGGTAACTCAAGTTCAGGGTCCATGCTGACGTCCACGTCAAAATCCAAGTTGACTCCTTCGTAAGTGTCAAAGTTAATAAAGTCGCTAAACTCCATCAAGTCGCTAAATTCACCTTCGTCATTAACGCTTGTACTACTGGCATGTTTGCTCTTGACCTTTGAATCGATACTTCCGTATTTTGACTTCTTCAAGATTGAATTTGATCTTGAAACATTCGAAACAGGAGAATTGAAGGAATTGTTGATACTTTCATTGAATAAAATAATATTCTCGTCTGAACCATCGTAGTTCACGAAACTGGTTCTTTTGCTTGATTTAACTGATTTCATTGACCGTGATCTCTCTAAAGATATGATGCTTTCTACTTCTTGAGGATTCAATGATTTTGGAAATAATGATTCACCAAGCAATTGGTCATTTACCCCAGAACTTGACTCCCGTTTTGGAGAGGCAAATATATCATCATCGTCAGCATAGAAGTTTGCAGTAGCTGGAGTTGTATCAGTACTAGACGTTGTTACGGTAGTCTTTGAAGGCATATAGTTGGCAAAAGGATTATTAGATTTGGGAAGTGGAGAAGGCTCTAATACCATTTCTTCTCCGTATTTGTTAGATCCTGTAACCTTCTTGGCTGGATCGTTCATTAAATTATGCTTATCGTAATCATCGTTAAATTGTGGTTGTTCTTGTTGAAATGGATCATCGTTGTCCTCGGTGACTTCTCTAATAAAATTAATGTTGGTGTTAGACTTGAATGCAGTGGACATTCCATTTCTTTCTGTTGGGAGTTTAATGTTGGAGCCCTCTGAATCGTAAGGCATCGATACCGGAGATTTGGTAGTCTCCGGTTGTTTGAGATTCTTCTTTTGTTTTGGTTCCTTTTTCTTTGACTCTTTCTTCTCCTTCTTAGGCTTTGGCTCCTCGGATTTCTTCTCCTTCTTTTTAAATAACGATTTAAAGGAAAACTTAGGCTTTTTATCGTCCTTTGGAGTATTGGATGACTTCAAGTTGGCCAAGTCAGTTAATGTGCTACTTCTCTTATGCTTGTTAGGACTTTCTCTCGTTTTAGCAGTCAAATCAAAGGCTGAGCTTGACCTGACGTGTGGAGACTTCCGTGGAGAAGGGGACATGGTAATAGAGCTAGTTTTAGGAGTCTCATAGTTTGCAAACGAGCCAAAACTGTTCAACTTTGGTGTGGTTCTTTGCGAACCACCGTCCAGCTTGGCCGGAGCCTTGGGAGTAGCTGGAGTGCCGGTGTAATGAGATTCCTCAGGGATATCCAACATCGACTTACGCTTGTTCTGCGTGGACTTAGGAGCCAATGGTTTGGATACCTTGCTGGTGTCATCCTTCAAATCCGGAGGTATTAAACTAGGCATCTTAATGTATTTTGGAGCCGAACTAGAACCGGTTCCATGGCCCGAATCATCGATAAGTGTGTCGTCGTTGTCAGTAGCATTGGTGGCCCGCTCGTCATCAATGGGAGACAGCTCCGAGTACTTTGCAGAGAGTGGGTCATTGTTTTTCGAGAAAACTTCGGTGTCGTTGTCATGAAATGTCGAGTCATTGTGGCTCAAGGGACTAGCATCAATTGGGTCCAACTTGACGGTTGTAGATGAATGCAACAGCTCAGTGGCAGTCTGGTATGACTGAACACTTTGTACACTCAAATTGTTCAAGTTATAATTAAAGGATTTTGATTTTTCGTTCAAGATGTTCTCCAATGCCTTGATGGAAGGAGAGTTTTTCATGAAACTGGTGGGTACTGTATTATTTTGCTGGGAAGACATGGCAGTTTTATCGTAAGAATAAAAGGAGTTATTCATAAGACGTTCTTCCAAGTCGTTATCCTTGGATTCAAACTGGCTCATGGTTGTGTTGTGAAAAAAACGCTGGTATTAACAATTGTTCGCTACCTTTTAAAGAAAAATTCAGGTTCTTGTGTGCAACTGAAAAAAACGAGACGCGCCTGGCAGATTTTCGGTTCGTGTTTCAGGCCACAGGGGGGAGTATGAGCGAGGGATACGACGGCGATAAGTGGGAGATATGGGGCAGGTTGGCGGCGAAAATGTTACGGAGATACTTGGAAATTTGTGATAGATATTTATTGGGATGAGTATAAGGGATATAGATAGTGTGATAAAAATAGAATATAGCCAAATGAGTTGGATGGTGAATACTCGCGTATACTGCGCAATGGGCTTGCAGGCGAAGTAACCGAGATCAGAGAAAATTTTCACACCTGGCGACATTTGCAGCAAGTGGTTGCTGGCAACGGCACGACATTTTGGCGAGGAGTGCGACATTGTGGGCGTGCGGTGCGCGGTGCGACCGACCGACAGGTTGCAGCTGCAGCTGCAGGTGCAGATAGGGTTTACACGATAAATCCGGTGAATGATATGCTATAATAAATATCTATGTAGACTAAGATCAACTTGGACTACTGGATTACACAATCTCTCTTTTTCTTCTTCACGGCACTGTTGGACTTGTCCTTCTTTCGTAAATCAAAACTGCTGGCATTGGATGATAATCCAGTAGAAACACTCGATCTCTTCTCGTCCATCACACTGTAAAGATCACTGTTATCTTTGACCAAACTTTGGTTGCTGTTTTGAAGACTCATCGACTGGTTGGTAGAGAAGCCGGTGGAGAAGTTGTGGCTGACGGAGTTGACTTCGTTGAGTTTAAATAAGCTTGAATCGTCCAGAACGTTATCACCTTTATTGAGTTTCAATACCGGGTCGATTCCAAATTGTAATAAAGAATTGGCTAAGAATAAATAAAGCTTGATCCACAAGACTTCAAGTTCCTGATTGAATTTGTTACCGAATCTTTCATGAAATGTTTGGATCAATGCCTCACCCATTAATTCAAACATCGATGGTTCGATACCCAAGATCCGGGAGTGTCTTTTACCCAAGTTCTCCAAATAGTCGTTCAAAGCTGAAAGGTTCTCCAACTGAGAAATGGCAAATGACATGACACCAGCGAATGCCACAGCCTGGTGCTTGATGGAAGGGAACAATTTCTCCAATTTGGCATCCATGTTAAGCAAGTTGCCGTACAATTGTCTGCAAAAAAGGGAACTGGCAATGTTACTGGTGATCTTTGGGGTCTCTGCTTGTTGTTGTTGTTGCTGGTGTTGTTGTGCTTGCAAATTGAACGAATCCTTGGGAGCAAATCTGAAACCTCCTGGCATTGGGGTGTTGGACTCGACTTCAACCGGCTCGTCTACAAGCATTTTGTGCCAGGTGAACCGGATCAATTCGATCTCCTTTTTGTTCAAATTCAACTCTATTTTGAACTGCTGTTGTAATGAATAGTTTGAATCAATTGACTCATTTGTCTCCATTTTCGTCAAATGATAATTTGCAGACGCATCGTTAAGTGAGTTGGTTGAAACTGGAGTAAGATTATAGTATGGACTGTTATTGACGTTCAAGGAATTGAAGCTTCCCTGGTGGCCGGGTAAATGTGCAAATGCTGGGTCGAGTTTTCCATTGGAAGCAGATCTGGTTTTCATGGGGTTAAAATTAGAAAGCCTTGAAGCCTTACGGTTGTACTGAGGCTCGAAGGAATTCATGGTGGAAACAGAAGAATTGGTGGAAGTTGTGGATAATCCCGAAGAGCTGGTTGAGTTTGAATAGCGTCTTATCATTTTCAAGAATTAGAAATGGTGGTATATATACGATGTTGTTGAGTGGTGTGTGGGACGGTAATTTTTTATTTTTTCAATTTGTTACAGGACGAAATGGGTGTGAAAATTTTTGAATTTTGACCGATTTGGTTAATTAATTGAACGCGTTATCGATCCGCCTTTCTTATAAGAAAATGATACTAGAGGAATAGGTACGGTTATATAACAATGGAGAAGGTTTTTGTAAGGGTTGGATTTTCATCGGAGATATTTTGATTGGCTAATTGGAGAAAGTTTAATGAAGAGTTGGCTGATTTTGAAACCTAAAATTGATATAATTTTGAAGCAATGCGAGATCTAGCCAGACTAGATTTAGTGTAAGGTTTAGGCAGTGCATGGGTAATTTTGGTCCTGGGCGGTGGGGGGAGTCAGGTACGAGAAGCCTGACACCTACCATATAGAGATTGAATATAGGTACATAGGAGATGGGTATAGCACAGATACAATATCTCCAGTATCGATAATTATAAGATCATATGGCACGGGATGGTACGGGGAATGGTACGGTATGGTGTACGGGATACCGACAGGATACGAGCAATCCTACTACCGCACTTGGTAAAAAGTACGGGTACCGATACTGGTTCTGGTTCTGGACCGCGGTCGTGCGGTTACCCGGTCCCTTTTCTGCTCGACCCTTTTATCCTTTGCTCCTCTTTCGATGGCCTCAAGGTATATTGGGTTAATGACATCGACCGGCTAGAAATCCGTCGTGCCCGCACACCAACCCAAAACGATTTGGGTTACCCTTCATGCGCCAAAACAAAGTCGTGGCGGCGGCAAAGCGACCGATAGCGCATTGTCGTGCCCCTGTCGAGTAGCGATTGTGTTGCTCGTAGTCGTCGTGCCCCTGCGATAGAACTAACTTAAGCTCAAGTAAAGTCTAACCTTAAAATGCGAGTTGTTCCGGACAATCACGTAGGCCGCATCATACTGCAAGACGCAACCCTTACAAACGGTGGGTGCCGTGAGCCTTGGATGCATAGACAATCAATCAATAAAATGCAGTATCGCCAATCAAAGAACGCCTTATGGATTTGGTCATAGATGGCAACAATTTCGGACGATAGGATGGGTCGTCTCCGTAAGGGGGAATGGTTGGTGGCTCCTCGTGTCCTAAACCGGCAACATAAATGTGTTCTTTTTGTGCCACTCACTTAAGCGAACCTGTGGTGCCAATAGCGTAAGCGCAACTACCACAATGGCGCAACGCAATCTCACTCGCCCACGCACGCTGCCTCACACTAACTCCCACACCCGCATGCTAACTCCCACTCGCATGCTAACACCGGACGCACTCGCCACTATTTGCCCACACTGCAGAGCCGTCTATTGCCGCGATAACGATATGGGGAAATATTGCGTCCAGGGATATTTTTGCCAGTGACCGGATTCATGCTTGGCCATGCGGGAGATGGTTATAGTTATGTTGCTTATCGTTGCTGATCATTCTGCTGCTTATGCATCGTGGGTATCCAACTCAAAACAGTATATCATGCCGCCCAAACACCCTTCGGGGTTATCCATAACCGTTTCTCTCATCCTGTACGTCCGACGCCTGTCGGTAAATTAAGGTGTTAACCACGGGCCACGGACCCAATTTGTAAGCGATGGCAGGAAGATTCGGCCGTGACATGGGTCTGCAGACGGGCGCGCGGCAACAGCGCCAAACGTGCGCCGAGGATGCGCCGAAGGCGGTAGCCCTTCGCACCTGGAAGCATGCTGGCGGTACAGCCCGCGCCAAACAATGGCTGCCCACCACGCACCGTCGGCACAGCTGCAGGCATCGCAGACCATCATCCTAAGTTACCAGGCCAACCCTCCCACACCGTCGGAACCCGCACCGTCGGGGCCTACTAAGGTAACCCAGTTTCCCCCCAAAAGCTGCCACCCGCAGCATGCGTTATCATTGCGCAATGTACGAATTAAAGGTGAGTTAGCAACCTATTGTCAGTTGCCAGGAAGTTTCTTCGAAGGTCATTTGTTTTCGCCAGTGGTTATCAACCACTATTGTACTATTGTTCGGATTAGTGCGAAGCCCGGCGACATTGTTCGATATCAATATATTCAATATAGGATAACTAGAAAATACATACTATAATACAATTAACAACCACATTAATCGAAATCCAAATGGTCTTGGGGGATCTCACAGTAGTAACACTGTAAAGCTCTTTTTAAAGCTGGAATTAATCTGTCCCACTTCAAGATCCGAACCTCTTTGTCAAACCCTCTAGGCTTTCTAATCTCATATTTCATAATTCTTTTGGCCAATTCGATTCTGTAGTCTGGCTGCTGGTTACTCTCGTTCCGCGAGCTGATGGGCTTTTTCAGCCAGAATGGTACTAAATTGGACCGCACGCGGCCTCTCTCCTTTCTTCTTTCGCCCGGGCTACTGGACATGGTACCAATCAACAACTCCACGATTTCAATCACCTCCACCGAGGTGATGTAGTAGTCGAAATCCAAGTTGTTTTCTTCCACAGGAGACCCTCCGAAAAGGTCATCGTTGTTGTCTTCGGAGCTTTCTTCGTGGCTCATCTTTTTGCTGCATTCCAAGCAACTCACTTCAATCACATCGATGTTAGAGTTGGCTGGAGGTGGTAGCACGCTGGGGTTTTCGTTGGCACTTCCCACAATGCTGAAGTTGGCGATGATCTTAGGGCCCTTTTGAATTCTCTCGATTCTAACGATTCTTCTCTTATCTTCCTTCTCCAGGTACGACCACGATGGTCTGCAAATCTGCTCCACCGATCCTCCCACCAAGTTCAACTCGATAGGAAGAAAGGTTGCACGAGACGATGCAGATTGCTTAGGAGGACGGGCTGCGCTGCCCCCGGCGGCGATGCCTCTGACCACCTTAAAGTTATTACCATTAGAAGTCACCACCTTGTTTTCGCTCTTCTTTTCTTTGGTGGTGGAGGTGGTGGAAGTAGGAGAATGAAGCGAAGTCTTGGTCTTGGACCGTTCCCTGCTGCTGCTACTGCTTCTTCTATATTTCTGTTGGTGTTGGGCAAGCTGGGTCTGGGTCAATGGGGCCGACGTCAGGTAGTCGTACACGGGGGCCGGGGCATGGGTGGTGCCAGCACCGGGTGCGGAACCAGGCCCTCCGCCCACCATGGCACCGCCCGCACCAGCAGCTTGGGCCGCAAGTGGGTTAAGCATCTGCTGGGCCATCATCTGCACCGGTTGTTGTGGTGTGTAATCCTGGTATGAATTACCAGATATCACGTCGTACAGCACCGGGTACATCATGTGGTTGGGGCTCTGGATCTGGGGCGTCATGCTGGGGGTCGAGAAATTGGTGTCACTGTTGTTGACGGTGGACAAGTTGACGTTAACACTCATGTGTTGCATGGGGTTGGAGGCATAGGTGGGGGACTGGTCATCGACAGCCATGAATGGGTGGATGTGAGATGCATTGACGTTCATGCTGGAGGTGCTGTGCATGTTTGGTTGCATGGTGGATGGCATGGTGGACATGTTTGATTGCATGTACGGAGCCAGCGTCAGCACCTGTTGGTCGTAGACAAAGTTGCCGGCCACGGTGTTGGCAGACTGGTCGACCGGGGCATCGTAGTCATCGAAGTTCATGTCGTACGAGTTGTCAATGTCATTGTAGTTGTAGTAATAGTCATTGCTATTGTTGTCGAACATTTCAAGGGTGGAAGGGGTTATGATGTCGCTGGAGAAATCAAACATAAGGTCGAGTTGCAATGACTAATATTGGAGGGTTGGGGCAATTAAAGGTGGATACTAGTATCCTGTGCGATTAATTGAATCAATGTCTGGGTTAATTGAGTGATCCTGTTGACCTTGAAGGAAGTTCAAGATTTGATGGAAGGAGATGAAAGTTTATGATGTAAGTGTTGATGGAATAAACAAAACAAATTATGAGGATAAGCTGAAGAGTTTATATATCAATTTGTGATGATGGTAAAATTTTAAATTTAGAAAATGAGTTCATCCTTTATTTATAAAATGATTTTTTTCTTTTAACTCAATTTTTAATTTATTTTAATTTTTGGTCTTTTTTTTTTCCATTTATTTTTTATTAATTTTAATGAAAAGTTTTTTTCTTTTATTTATCCGGCCTTGCAGAAGGAAAAAAAGAAGTATGTGATTTCTGCCACTGCGACTTCTACCTGCACAGCGCCTTCATTGCTCAAGTTTTCTGCCATTAACCAGCGACCATAATAAATTATATCTCCGGTTGACCCATTTGCTGTTTGCTTCGTTTTATTAAAATATATCCATATCTCTATGTACTAATATCGTCGTCATACTTAGAGAAAAAATATTACTAAAATATCCGACTTTCTTATTTTCGTAACCTCCGTTCTTTGCTTTCTATATTCCTTCGATCGCATAATCTAATTTAATGGTTAAACCAGCGTCCGACGCACGGCCGATGGCCGGCATGTGATTTTGTCTTTTGATTTTAGCCAGGTTTGGGGGTCTATTTTGTTTCTTTTTTGCACCTTAGTGAAGATTAGACATTTATCGCTTATGTATCTTGACGCTCGTAGTGCACCAGTCACTGAGAGCAAATCAATAGTTCCGATATCTTTAGTCAAATGTCTTGGATAAATCTTGAATATATCTCCGGTATCCACGTCTTACTTCCGTTGTCGTCTCCTCCTCTTCCCTTCTCCAATGCCATCTCATCTCATCTCCAATATCCCTACCCAATCGGGATGGTCATCTCGTTTGTCAATACATGATCAATCCCCATAGCCAAATCAACTGCCACATTGGATATCGATAACGATATGATGTAATACTCGATCCAAAGAGGCGCATGCACCTATCGGGAAATAACTGTCACTTGCATATCGAAAAACCGAATGCGCCCCGGTGCCCCCAACCCAGGCTTTGCGAGGCGCGGGCCCACAATCCATCAATACGTAAGGCATTTTTTCTGGTTTCGATTACTCGATTCCCCAATTGATGCATTTGACATATTATCATTCAGTAAACGAACTATCAACCTTTGTTGATAGATCTACATGGTGTATTTTTAGAATCTTCTCGTCCCCCAACCCTTCCGATCTTCCTCCTGTCTTCCACCGCCATCACCATACCCTTGTAAAACCTTTGACATCTCGACCCGCCACCACTTGCCACAGACCCCTGAGTTAACAATTACGACCCACCAGGTTATTTTTTGAGATGCAACTGTACACGAAAAAAAATTAATCCCCCAATTGCGTAGATCCGTGGTTCTCTTTTGTTAGGTTGGTTTCGAGAACATTTCCTGATTGGTGCGAAATTTCTTTTTCGGCCCGACCAGCGGTCAATTGTCTATCTATTATGCGAGAGAATAATTTGTGTTTCCTAATTCAGCAAGTGTGCGATCTCTTTGTTGTTTTACCGGTAGTATTAGAGAATGTTCATTGAAAGCTTCTGTCAATACTGCTACGCTATGTGTTCTATTTATAGGTGCATGGTGGTGGGCTCGTGGTGTAACCGGAGTTGATTATTCACGACGGTCTAGGTAATTATACTATTTGCCACATTCGTCCGATGTAATTGCTGGGAAACCGAATCTTCGATGACTAGATTATTTTCGACGTTGAAACTCTAAATTTACTGGAACAGAAATTAACCTTATTTAAAAAATAGAAAAATAAAAATAAAAAAAAAACAGGCACAGTTGCTTTGATTATGCATGCATCGAACTGAGTGAATATTTCCATATGGGCTTCGATATTCGACGCGCACAACCGCGGATCGACAGTGGCACTAGGCATCGGACCGCTTGCGGTGCCTTTTTGGGCTCGGTCAATGCAGGTTATTTCCGGCACGTGCGATGGTGCGGCCTGTGGTCGGCGGCCAGCGGGCTTTTCGTGCGAGAGCCCTTGTCGGCCGGTGCTACGGGCCCGGGCTGGCGCTAACTGACACCGCGGGATGGCACTACGGAATACCACCATATCCCTCCCCCTCCCCAGCGCCACCTCCATGGCCCGTACGCCGGCGGCGCTGCCATTCCGCGCCAGTACCTCATCTCCTCCGTCGCCTACTGCCATCCATCTGCTTCGTCGCTCACCGCCACCCATCTCCATCATTATGCAGCTCATCGCACCCAAAACCCCCGTCAACCTTCCTCCACTATCTTCTCCAGGAATGTACGTGACCATAGCTGTCATTCGAAAATAAATAATAACTTCTGCATGATCTCTAAATAACAATTCAAAGAACATCTTTTACACAGCCAGTTTATTCTCTTGCATTCGCATTTCCTGTTTGTACGATATTTTATTTTCTTTTCTGGAATTATTTTTTTTTCACACGGTGCGTGGCTTAGAGCAAAGAACAACGGCTTGGGAAATGTTAAGCTTCCATGCGTCACAAGAATATTTACTTGTGTTCGATGGGAATGCAGCTAAAAATAGGTTGTATTGTTTGGAATTAACAATCACATTCACAGGCCTATGAACAATTGCACCAACAATCAATTGTGCTGGACATTCCCCTTAACAATTAGCATTGGGGTTCATTAAAGCTGGACAATGTTTTCTAGAACACATGCGCAATTTGGGGATGGCCATTTTCTTTTTCTGATTTCGATAAGAGATAACGCTTCGGTGAAGCGCGGGCCAACCAGACAATAGCACCGTCCGGTCGGTGCATGCATGGTAATTATGCAAGGTGTTTAAATTTGTGCCTTTAAATTGGTATTTCGTGCGAGACTGACGTGAGCGGACTAATCAGCTAGAAATTGGTAATTCGTGCGAGACGGGCATACACGCCGGACGTGGGATGTGTGTGGACACCGCCACCAAATTAACGGTGCGATGACACTGATGGGACGATGACGAACTCAACGGCGCGATGAGTAATTTTGGCGTTGTGCAGCGAGGGAGCGTGATGCTGATGATTTCTGCTCCGCGACAGTCTCACTGCGCTACCGCCACGCTCTCCCTACTCTCTCCCTACTCTCTCCCTACTCTCTCCCTACTCTCTCCCTACTCTCTCCCTACTCTCTCCCTGCGCTGCCGCCACGCTCTCTCTACTCTCCCTACTCCTACTCATTCTGTACATACATTCATCTATTTATACTTCGGATAAAACTTGTTGAATAAAAACCCATCGACCGCCACAATTGCAGTAATAATCCCTCCGTGAATAGCTAACGTCCACTTGTTACTGGTATCGATCTTGTGTCTCTCTAAATAAGCAAAATATGCCCCGGCAAGTCCCGTTGCCAAAACCAAACTTTGAACAACCACAACCGGATTCTTCAACTCTTCACCACTCACGGCCACCAAAGACTTGGTGGTCTCTCCCGTCTTCAATCCAATCTTATGGATCGAATCACTGGCTTGAGCAAATCCCTTCTTCAACGATTCAAAAAGAGACGTGAACAAATCTTGTCCCTCCTTCTTCAAATGTTCGGCTTCTTTGTTGAATTCCTTACTGAATTCCTTAACCTTGGATTTAGCCTTATCTTCCAGACTCTGTTCAAATTCCTTCAACTTGTTGTCTGGGACAACTTCAGTAGGCTTGGAAAACGAATCGGCACTGTTGACCGGTGGCACCTTCTCGGCTTTAACTGGTCCTGATGATTTAACTGCTTCGGCGTAAGACATGATTTAAATTAATAGCTAATTTCTGGGGATGTTATCCTTTTATATTGCTCAGGGGATTTGGCGATTTGTGCGCGCGGAAGTCAGGCTTGTAGCAACAATGGACACCCTGGGTGTGAGGGTGATTGCTTTCACCATTTATCCCCGGGTTACGAGGCGTGATTGGCGTAAATCCCAGACGTGTTTGTAAACATGCTTCTGCCATTGCAAATATGCGGTTTTTGGCAGCCATTTTCCCACCTCCAGCCACCCATTGATATGATTCCCCCTTGACTCCTGGCTCCCGTGTCGTACGACATCCCGATCCCCGAGCCGCGCCAATGTTGCTACCGGCGCCGCTCCACGTCCCACCTCCGCGACGTCAGCCGCGAGTCAGCCGCGAGTCAGCCGCAGAATCGCCAGGGCTGTTGCCCTATGGCCCTCGCACGCACATTCTCTCTCACAGCTGCCAATACCCGGTCGTGCGCTCACCCAAACCGCACCTGTTACTTCTTTTTACCAAACCAATCTGAAAAATTTTCTCATCACTGTCGATTGAAAACCACCACCCCCGGCTTTCCACGTAACATTCCGACTATAACTATGAGTGAACAACCACAACAACAACAAGCTCCAAAGAGAAGCTTCGGCGGACCAAAGGGTAGAAGAGGAGGCCCAAGAAGAGGTAGAAGAGACGAAGAAAAGGGATGGACTCCAGTCACCAAATTAGGTAGATTAGTGAAGGCTGGTAAGATCTCTTCCATGGAAGAAATTTACTTGCACTCTTTGCCAGTCAAGGAATTCCAAATCATCGACCAATTATTGCCAGAATTGAAGGATGAAGTTATGAAGATCAGATCTGTTCAAAAGCAAACCAGAGCTGGTCAAAGAACCAGAATGAAGGCTGTTGTCATCATTGGTGACGGTAACGGTCACGTTGGTTTAGGTATCAAGACTGCCAAGGAAGTTGCTTCCGCTATCAAGGCTGCCATTGTTATTGCCAAGTTATCTATCATTCCAATCAGAAGAGGTTACTGGGGTTCCAACTTGGGTGCTCCACACTCTTTGGCTGCTAAGACTTCTGGTAAATGTGGTTCCGTCACCG
Source organism: Yamadazyma vaughaniae (assembly GCA_030569695.1). NCBI lineage: Eukaryota > Fungi > Ascomycota > Pichiomycetes > Serinales > Debaryomycetaceae > Yamadazyma > Yamadazyma vaughaniae. The sequence continues at coordinate 464,500 of JAJMLO010000006.1, read as the reverse complement.
TTAGATTGATCCCAGCTCCAAGAGGTAAGGGTATTGTTGCCTCTCCAGTTGTCAAGAAGTTGATGCAATTGGCTGGTGTTGAAGATGTCTATACCACTTCTTCTGGTTCTACCAGAACTACCGAAAACACCTTAAAGGCTGCTTTCACTGCCTTGGGTAACACTTACGGTTTCTTGACTCCAAACTTGTGGAAGGAAGCTGCTTTACCAGCCTCTCCTTTGGAGGTTTACGCTGAAGAAGCTGCTGCTGGTAAGAGAAGATACTAAGTGTAGTAGGTATATATTTGTATATAAGCTAAACTTAATGTAGACTTTTATCTGGTAACATCATGTAAAACAAACTAGTGACGATAAACCAAGAAGGACAAACTGGTAACTATAAACCAGGAAAGACAAACTATTAACGAGAGATAACGAAAAACAGTACTGTATGAGTTCTTGCCTGTTGATAATATCTTTGGGCAGTTTCTCATGGTTTAACTAACACAAATGAGATCTAAAATCGTTCATTAGTCGTAACTACATGTCTATTCATCAAACACCTGTTTTAGTGTTGCGTTTTATCGTTAGTCTTTTTTTTTTTGTTTTTGATTTTTTTTTCTGTTTTTAATATACAATTTAACATTATACTAAATTATACAAGTGAAGGTTGCTCTGGTCTCTCCATCACTTGATCGTCTGGAACCGCAAACATACGTTGGTCAGTGTTATCCACGGCTTGTTCCTCAGGTTTTGGCCAATTTCCATTACTGGCACCATTACCGTTACCGATAGCTCTTCCCTCAGGATGTCTGTACAAACATGTCTTGTTAGTACAGTTAATCCCAAATCTACAATCTTCGTCGATTGGATGGGCAAAAGTACAGTCGATACGTTGACAGCCGGCCCCTTCTCTACATGGAACCCCTGAAGTAGCATGTCTTCTTGGACAGTTGAAATTGGTACATCCCATACCATATTTACATTGTTCCAAGATTTTTTGTGGCCCTTGAGATCTAGGTCCTTGGGTTCTAGGAGGTCTTGATTGTGGTGCACCTTGATGGCTGCTTTCAACACTTGCAGATAAATATCCTGGAGAAGGATGGGCCTTTCTGCATGCTTGGTTCTTACAGTTCTTACCATCTTCACACCAAACAATATCAATCACCTTAGCTTCGATGTTGGCTGGAGTTGGATGACCAAATGGACAAAGTTCCTTCGAACATAAGGCTCCATATTTACACAAAGCAATCCCAGTCACAATCACTTCCGGTACTCTTGGTCTATTCTTTCTTCTTTCCAAGTATTCCTTCTTACTGACCTCTAATTTGGCCAACAACTCTTGATCTTCATCTGGATGTATGAAGTTACAAGTTCCAGGAGGATTCTTACATCCTGGCCAAGCATTACATGTCTTGGTTGGATGGGCAAACTTACAATCTCTATTATGACAGTTGGGGAAATTTTGACATCTTCCCTTTGGAGCTCTTGCCACAAACTTGGTGTTGTCGCCTCCCATGTTCAATGCCTTCTCCAAATTAGCAGAATTCATCGATTTCTTGCCCATGTTTCTTTGCTTTCCAATACCTCCAGCTCTCTTGGCATTGTTCTTGAACTGGCTTGGTCTGTTGGGCAAGTTGCCAAAGTCCACTTTATCTTGTTCCATTTCAAAGTCATCTTGAACCTCAGCTTGTGGTTGAACAGCCGGAGTTTGGACTGGCATTTGAGGCATTTGAGGCACTTGTTGTTGTTGCTGTGCCTGTTGTGCTTGTTGGGGCTGTTGAGGCTGTGCTTGTTGTTGCATCTGTTCACTCACGTTTTTGATCTCCCCGAATAACATGTTAATAAAACCTTCATCAATCGGAGCGTCGACCACATCTTTGACTTCGGCCACGATTTCGGCTGGCACCTTATTATCAGCAATCAATACCAACAAGTACTCGGCAACATCATCGGCTTCATCGGGAATGTTGAATCTGTTGATCAACTCTTGCTTTAATATTGGCTTGATTTTTTGTCCCACTGGACCGTCAGATTTGAATGACATTTGTTTAGTAATATATTTTCATTTGGAGGTTCGCAGAAAAAAGCGATGGACGCAGTGCGATCGCGTTTGTGCGCGCACGACTTTCTTCCTACCTGAGCGACCGTTTTGCAGCCAATACTTGTTTTTTTGTGATGTATGTGCTGGGGCGATGTTGTTGGTGGTTGGTAGAGTGTCATAAGTCTGTGGTAGTGGAAGAAGTGACTGAGTTATCTTTTAGTCTCTTGAAATTGAGATTGTGAACTATATATGTTTTACGACTAATCCGCAAGTTTCACAATAATGAACTATTTAATTATGCATATATTCTTTATTCATGTCACATTATTTAGCTAATTATACTAATTGGAAGATTTCTTCGGAAATATCTCCCATAAGTTCTTTGATTACCTCGATGATTTTATCGAGTTCTTGAGTGATGGTCGAACTCACTAAGATGTAGGAGTATAAAAGCACATAATCTTCGTTACATAAGACGATTGAGTTATCTCCTGAACTCGAACGGATTTCACTCAATTTATAAAGAAGTCGGTCTTTTGCATGTTCTGTGGATGCTGGTTTATTTGGAAGTGGGAATTGCATTTTCATAGCACTTGCAATCATATAGAATATCAAGAATATCCGGTGTTCTAGTTCTTGTCTTTCGCTTTCAATATAATTGATGACAAACTTCTCATTGGCATTTAAAATTGGGTCGACTTCGATGATCAAAATCATGTTATGGAGGGCATCTATGATTTTAGATGTGGATACAATCAATGCTTCATACTTTTTGGTAGGGAAAGCTCCTTTAAGTCTGAACTCCAATGGGGCTTGTTTTAACAAGAGCTCTAGTTCGTTGAGTAAATTGTTCAACGAATTCTCTCCTCCTTTAAGACTGATAAGTTTATCCTGATTATCTTCTGGATCATGGGAGTAGTCCAAAGGATCACTGTTCCAAATAACACCAATACGGAGCCATAAAACTGTCAATCCACTTTTTAACCGGGATCTAGCCGAATTAGGAATAAATATTGATGCCATAGTTAACGCCCATATGACCCCAATGGAAACAGAAATGAATCTATGGAACGCTACTTCCGAGATTATAGGAGAATCTCCTCCTTCATTGTCATCCTCTGCATCATGTTGTTCCACTGTGTACGAATACAAGGCGGTCAAATTGTACGTTAATAGAATAAATCGACCAAATGCATTATTTTTCTTCCAGTAAATGATAATGTAAAAACAGTACATCGAAAGTAAGAATCCTGCAAACCCCAAGGCAAATGGATGCCCATCGAAAAATTGCCAAACAACCCAAGCAATAATACTACCCAAAAAAGTTCCTAAAAATCTCCATTTAACAGTCATTTGGGTACCTCCAAGAGACTTATTCATCATGATACAGTAAATAGTGAGAGACCACTCACCTCTCCAATTGTTGAAAAGAAGCTTTGTTGATGGATAAAATGCCAAAAGTGAGAGGACAAAAGCCCCCAAACCAACTCTGATTCCAAACTGAATATCAGTTCTTTTAAATATTTTGAAAAATCTCCAAAGACGGTTGGAATATAAGTTTATTGTTGAATTTCCCACATTCAAATCATCCTTGCTAGCATCCTTGAGTTTATACTGGTTTTGAAGATGAAATAAAGCATCATTCAAATCCGAGCTAAATTTCAGAGATTCAAACCCTTCTTCCAGTCTATTTTTACCCCAAAATTTAAACCAGTCCCATGTCCTGACTTCAGTAGATGGAGCATCACTCAATAGGTTCAAAAATCCGTGCAATTCTTCTCCAAAAAAACGAAGCAAAGAAGAAAAGTTTCCACAACACGCAGTTACCTCTTCCAAGTCTGACTTGAACAAGAAATCACTATTACTTTTGAAGATGTCTTGATTATATAATTTATCAAATGATCCAATTTGTTTATCATTGAATAACTTGATAGCTGTGGAAAGGGACTTTTGGAACTTTGTTGTTTTAGCAAACCGTTTAAAATCTTTGTCATTATAGCTAAAGGGAACCTCATTAAGTATGTTCTTTATGGTAAAGATGAATGCTTTCGTGGATGGAGCCAAGTAATAAACGAACAAATCGAATATTTGACTCGAATTTATTGCCATGTAATCCAAGTCATTGGTGTTGGATATTTCTCTAATTGTCGTCAAATTCTCAACAGAGGGTGATACAGGTAAGTCCAGTTCAAAAGACTTTAGGCTACTAGTGGATGAAGCTTGATCGAATGATTGCTCATGAAGCAATTTCCATTGAATTTCAGTCGATGATCTCAAAGCCTTTAAATTAGTGGTCAAGGAAATGGTAATATCAACCAATGCACTTAAATGATTCCATTGTTTTTCCCGTCCTTTCAAGTATAACTCGTACTTCGCATCAGTTAGATGAGTCTTCAAGCTATTGATCTTGGAATTAAGACGGTTGAACACCTCATTGTCTTTAAGATCCAAGTTTTCTCCCTTCAAGAATCTGTTGGCTATAACCGAAAGAGTGGAGGACATAAGATGATAGCTATCATTCAATTCCCGTTTTACCAACGTCTCTGCCGATTGTGGCCACAATAGATAGCAAATAGACACCGTTATAACACATCCCACCACAACAATACGAAGTGTAGCATTCAATCGCTCAATCGGTATAATTGCCCCATTCAAACTACCTTCTTTGATGACACAGGCGACTATAGAAATGGATGCCAATGAACATGCTGTATTGAATGTCTCCTTATTCACCTTCTGTTTCATAAATGCCACTATTCCCAAACTAATAGACGACAACATCAAATCAATGGAAATACTCACTTCTTCACTCCCATTATTGTAAAAAGTTGCCAGTAAGAACCGGCACCCAAAACTCACAGCAAAACTATAAACGAGGGAAATGATAACATATAGCAAAGTTATATGCATCGAACCCTTCGTTCGAGCTGGATGAAAATATACAACAACAGTAGCAATTACATGTTTGAAGTCCGAGTTTCCCAACGCTTGATTCAAAAACGACCAATATACCCCAAGTGAAGCCAACAAATATGCCAATGCACACTTAAGAATGCTTTTTGTTTTATCGTTGTGGTATAATTCGGTTATCACTTTGGTAGCCATGTAGATTAAGATCTTTAGTTTATTGGAAATTGATACATCTGACAGCAAAAGCAATGGCTGAAGCTCATCCAGTGTATCATCAGCATTATTCTGTGTCTCATCATCGCCGATAGTGTCTCGTGTTATGTCTGTATTATCCAAAGTATTGGAAAAACTCTCGAATGTGGTATTGAACGAGAGTTTGCGATGGACTTTTTGGCCGGTAGACGGTAAAATCACAGAGCTGATTCGGGAAAATTGCCGATTTCGTTGACTGGGATTCTCTAGCACAAGATGTATATCATCAACTTCATCACTCGAGTCTGACTGCGGAGACAGATGATCATTGACCAGCCCATACGAATTCATGTAAAGATAAAAATGCGCAATGAAAGATCTATTCGAGCATCTCACGTAAATTGTATATACAGAAAATAGTACAGAAATTATATATCTAAAGGCCAATGATTTCTTCAAACAACTTTTGACAAGGTACTTGGGCATCGAGTCTAGCACATAATAAAAATACTCCACTCAATTTTCTATGCAAGGAATAAGTTTCCTCTGGAGGAGGGGTTAATCTTTCGTTTAACATAACTCCAATGTTGTCTCTAACTCTATCTGTAACGGTTTGATTTTTGAAATCAAAAGTAGAACCCCCGTTGTTTTGTGGAGAGAATGGTTCTCCCAACACCAACACCGAGTCGATATGAGCATCGACCATTTTTTGGGATTCCAAGCCGGTCAAGTAACCCAATTTCTTGGAGATTTCCTTAATGGCTGGTCTATCTTTTCTGATGGCAGCACGTAAAACATCAACATAATTATCAATAAATGAGTCACCAAAGTCTCTGGCAGCACCAAAATCTAAAAGCTCAATCTTTTTAGTAGATTCATTATACAAAAAGTTGGCCCAGTTTGGATCGGTTTGCATGAACTTGAATTTTTTGATTTCAAGTAAACATAATTTCATAATATTGGTTGCAATCCAATCTTTGGTAGCCTGATCCCAATTGCCCTTGACGACCTCTGTTCCTTCCATTCTCTCCATAGTCAACACATGTTCTCCACACAAATTGTGGTACACCTTAGGAACCTTGAACTCTGGGTAGTCTTTGACCATATCTTCGAATCTGATCAAGTTTTGAGCTTCTCTAATATAATCACATTCCCACTTGAGCTCAACTCTAGCATTGGCAATGGTTTTATCGAGAAACAAACCCGGAGGTAATAATGAGGATGCAGTCAAAAACATTAAAAGGTTGTTCAAATCGGAATCAATGGAATTTGCAACTCCCGGATATTGCACCTTAACCACAACCTTGGATAAATCCTTAGTCACAGCATTGTGCACCTGTCCAATTGAAGCAGCTGCAAGAGGCATGTCTTCAAAAGACGTAAAGTGGTTTGCTCTCCAGTTGTCTCCCAAATCATTAGTCATAACCTTATTAAGTTGGCCATATGGCATGTAATGCGCAGAATTTTGCACCTTAAGCAAAATAGTCTGGATTTCCTTTGGCAATACCGAATTATCCTGGAACGACAAAAGTTGACCAATCTTCAAGGCTGCCCCCCTCATCTGACTGAACTTCTTGGCCAATCTTTCGATGTTTGCGGGATTTAATAAAAGGCTCTTGAACAGTAACGGATCGGATGCCTTCTTGTCTCCGGTATAATGCTTAATTCCATGCTGAGCCATTCCCAACCCCATTCCTGCCGCAAGACTTCCATAGTGGAACATCCGGGCCAATCTGGAACTTGGAACTTCAGAAGATTGAAGTGCTGCAGCCTGGTCTTTGGTACCAATGACCTTGGTCTTCTTCTTGCGGATTTTTCTCTCTGGTTCATTGGTATTGAATGGGTCTAAACTTGGGTTGATTTGTCCGTCAAATGTCTTTGTCGAAAACTTCTTAGGACGAGTACTGTAGTGTCTGACTTGTCTATGAGCCAGCGATTTTGCGTGGAGTTCTCTATACATATTTGAAGGCTCATTTGATACCACGGACGACGGATTCACGATGACTTCAAGTGGTTTTGCACTTGGCGAACCGCCGAAACGTTTAGCCATATCTTGGGACACGAGGCTGGCGGAGGACTTGGCGACGGTGGAAACAGCACACGCCACGGTGGAAATTTCGTAGAAAGTTTTGCTGATACTCATAGTTGAAAAGCTGTGAAAAAGTTGATCGGATGGAAATAGATGGGAAAATTAAGTATTAAGTATTAATGGTCTGTTTAGATCGACCAGAATAGATGGGAAATATGGACACCGAAACCTGTTAGCAATAGCAACGACAATGCTAGCAATAACTTGAATAAAGCAAATATATATATAAGAAATAAATAAAACTTGCAACTTCACAGGCGGATTTGGTTGCTGGACAATGTGCGCATCTCATTTGTGCATTGTGCAAGGTCGCGGTAGTTTTCTCGGTGGTGGGGAGAAGATAGTGGGTGTTAGGGGGTACCGCCTTGGCGTTTTGCCCGTTGGTTGCTCGCACGAAGGGAAGCCATGTTAGACACGCCGCCGCACGACCGCGTGTGCCATCGCGCGCCCACCAGATGCCAGCCAAACTGGCCAGCGCACGCCGCCTCTACATTTTCGCACTTCGCATCGATGAGATGAGCTTATCAACTAACATGGCCAAAGATAGAAGTAAAAGAAAGCTCGATCTCATTGACGATGCATCAAAGGCCAAGAAGATCTCAACACAGGACTCCAGTGATCTGGATTTCGATAAGTTGCAGGATCTTGCTGATAGCCCAGCCGGAGCCTCAGTTTCCTCCGATTTAGCTGCCAATTTCGGCCACATCGAAAGATACAATTCAACTGCTAAACAAGCCATGGATCTCGAAGATGGACAAATCAACCCGTTTACCGGTAGACCATTCACAGAACAGTATCTTGGGATTCTTAAGGTCAGAAGAAACTTGCCTGTTCATCAGCAAAGAGACGAGTTCTTGAAGATTTTCCAGGCTCATCAAATCATGGTGTTTGTTGGTGAAACCGGTTCCGGTAAAACCACCCAAATTCCTCAATTTGTATTGTTCGATGATTTACCACAATTACAAGGAAAACAAGTTGCATGTACCCAACCTAGAAGAGTGGCTGCTATGTCGGTTGCTGCCAGAGTTGCAGATGAATTGGACGTGAATTTGGGTGAAGAAGTTGGTTACAACATCAGATTTGAGAATAAGACTTCCGATAAAACCGTGTTGAAGTATATGACTGACGGTATGTTGTTGAGAGAAGCTATGGATGACCATTTGTTGAGCAGATACTCGGTGATCATGTTGGATGAAGCTCACGAAAGAACTTTAGCTACCGATATTTTAATGGGATTGTTAAAGAATTTGATTCAAAAGAGAAAGGACTTGAAGATTATCATTATGTCTGCTACCTTGGAATCGAAGAAGTTCCAGAAGTATTTCAATGATGCTCCATTGTTGACAGTTCCAGGTAGAACTCATCCAGTTGAAATTTATTACACTCCTGAATACCAGAAGGACTATTTAGATTCTGCTATTAGAACTGTTTTACAAATCCATGCAACTGAAGATGAAGGTGATATTCTTCTCTTCTTGACAGGAGAAGAAGAAATTGAAGATGCCGTTAAAAAGATCTCGTTGGAAACTGATCAAATGATCAGAGAAGGTCAATGCGGTGAACTTACTATCTATCCATTATACGGATCATTGCCTCCATATCAACAACAGAAGATTTTTGAACAAGCTCCTCCTAACAGAAACGGAAAGTTTGGTAGAAAATGTATTGTTTCCACTAACATTGCTGAAACTTCGTTGACCATTGATGGTGTGGTTTATGTCATTGATCCTGGTTTCTCCAAACAAAAGGTTTATAATCCAAGAATAAGAGTCGAATCATTACTTGTGTCTCCTATCTCAAAAGCCAGTGCTCAACAAAGAGCCGGTAGAGCTGGTAGAACCAAGCCTGGTAAATGTTTTAGATTATATACAGAAGAAGCATTCCAAAAGGAATTGATTGATCAAAGTTACCCAGAAATCTTGAGATCCAACTTGAGTTCTACGGTTTTGGAATTGAAGAAACTTGGCATTGACGATTTAGTTCACTTCGACTTTATGGATCCTCCAGCTCCTGAAACCATGATGAGAGCTCTTGAAGAATTGAACTACTTGGATTGTCTTAGTGATGACGGAGATCTTACCGAGCTCGGTAGAATGGCAAGTCATTTCCCATTAGATCCAATGTTAGCCATACTTTTGATCAATTCCCAAAGATTTAATTGTTCCAATGAAATCTTGACCATTGTTGCATTACTTTCAGTTCCAAATGTGTTTGTTCGTCCGATTCAAAATAGAAAACTTGCAGATGAAATTAAGATGCTGTTTTCTCATAAAGACGGAGATCATTTGACCTTATTAAATGTCTACGAAGAATTCGTTTCTAATGGAATGGATGCTAAATGGTGTAGAGAGAATTTCTTAAATTACAGATCTTTGGTTTCTGGTAAAAATGTTAGAAACCAATTGAAGAATATCATGGATAAGAATGGTGTCAAGTTACTTTCCACCGATTTTAACAAAAAGAGTTACTGGGAAAACATTCGTAAAGCATTGGTGGCAGGATTTTTCATGCAAGTAGCTAAGAAGAAATCTGGATCTAACAAGAATAACTACCTTACAATTAAAGACAACCAAGACGTGATGATCCACCCATCTTCGGTACTAACGTTTGACAACGAATGGGTGTTATATAATGAATTTGTTTTAACATCCAAAAACTACATTCGTACCGTTACCAGCATTAGACCCGAATGGCTCATCGAATTAGCCCCTAAATACTATAACCTTGATCATTTCTCAAAGGGAGACGTCAAGCTTAGTTTGGAAAGATTATGGAGAAAGTAAATACAATAAACAATAAACACGATAAACTTAATTGTATCCGTTTTAACATGTAATGTTACCCAAAATGGATAAACTCTTATCGTCTAATTTTCCAACCTGAAAAATACAAAATACGCGAATATTGAGAAACAACCACCACAACTAAACGAGAATATCTTCTTCTATTTTTCACATTATCATTAACCATGGGGATATTAGTGGTACGTAACTTGTTGTACAACGCCAATTGGTGTTCCACCAGTCATATACTAACCGGCTTCAGTCAAAAATCTTTAAGAACAGAGAAATGCGGATCTTGATGTTGGGTCTCGACAACGCAGGTAAGACCACCATCTTATATAAATTAAAACTTGGTAAGACATCCCAAACCGTCCCCACCGTTGGATTTAACGTGGAGACAGTCAAACAGAAGAACGTGTCGTTTGCTGTTTGGGATTGTGGTGGACAAGAAAGAATTAGACCTTTGTGGAGACACTATTTCACCGGGACCGATGCCCTTATCTATGTGGTTGACTCGTCCGATTTGGCCAGATTGGAAGAAAGTAAAAAAGAATTGTTAAGAGTCATCAGTGATAAGGAATTAAGTGAATGTTTATTGATTGTTTTAGCCAACAAACAAGATGTGCCTAACGCCATAAAACCCAAAGAATTAATCGAAAAATTCGAATTGAATAATTTACCAGGAAACCACGTCTGGTCTGTTATTCCAACCATTGCCATCAATGGAACCGGGTTGGTCGAAACCTTGAATTGGATTTCTAGTAACAGTAAGTAGCCATGTTAAACTAATTAATTAAACGAATGTACTATTTAGAAACAGAACTGACTTCTCCATTATCTTCCCCAAAGTAAGCCTTTTGTGCCATTCCACAAAATAATCCAGTTTCCACAACCCCAACCAATGCCTTGATTTTATCATGAAGCTTGACAGGATTTTCTATCTCGCCAAAATCGGCGTCAATAAGAAAGTTGTTGTTGTCTGTAATAACCGGTCCGGCTTTGGCACTTCCTCCTGAACGCAAGTTAATGGTTTTAGCACCTAAATTCTTCAAATCTTGGCTCACCTTCACCCAAGAATTTGGCACAACCTCAATAGGAACTCCCTGAGTCCATTTGGTTCCCAAAGCCTTGGGACTCTTCTTTCTGTAGTCTGCAACCACAATAAACTTCTCAGCAGAAGCTGCCACCAACTTCTCCTGGAATAAACAGGCCCCTCCACCTTTAATAAGATTTAAATCTGGATCACATTCATCGGCACCATCGAAGGCAATATCAAGATTTGGGAACTGTTCGATTTTACCGAGTTTAAGCCCGTTATCAATGATTAATTGGGTACTTTGGAATCCGGTAGGAATACAAGTGAATTGGTCTTTATTCTTCAATTGTCCAATTCTTTCAGCAACATACACCACGGTACTTCCAGATCCAATTCCCACAAACTTGGCTTGAGGAGGAAAGTTCTCGTCGACGGCTCTGTAAGCAGCGAGTTTTTTAGCAGATTCTACACTCATTTGTCTTTTGAAAATTGCAGGAGTTAATGATTTGAACATGAATAAATGCGCACAAATTCCGGGGTGTCCCACGTACCCAACCCCAGCCACAAAGGTAGCCAGACACTTTAGTTTTTGTGGCTAGTTCATGGGTGGGTGTGTGGGTCAATGTATATTTGTTGAAACCAGGAAGTGTTTTTGGCCAGCCATATAGTGAATGTGGGAATTTTGCACATTTTAGGTGGAACCTTAGTTTAACTACTAACACTAAATAGCATCTGGGGATTTGCACCCAAAAAAGTCCGCGACTCAGACAAGCCCGAAAAAACAGTCACACAGTCACGCGCACACACCCTAAGGCCAGGTTGGTGCGAAACCTGCAGGCAAGCCAGGAAGACTGAAAAATTCAATCCTCATTTTTCAAAGAAAAAAAAAGTTGAAAATTTTATCCTAACTAAATCCATCACAGTTAATTACTATGTCTGCTGCCAGTAAGATTTTATCTGACAAACCAACCGAATTGGAATTACAAGTTGCTCAAGCCTTCGTCGACTTGGAAGCTCAACCAGACTTAAAGGCCGACTTAAGACCTTTACAATTCAAATCCATCAAGGAAGTTGACGTTTCCGGTGGTAAAAAAGCTTTGGCCGTTTTCGTTCCACCTCCATCTTTGGCCTCTTACAAGAAAGTCCAAACTAGATTAACCAGAGAATTGGAAAAGAAGTTCCCAGACAGACATGTTGTCTTCTTGGCTGAAAGAAGAATCTTACCAAAGCCAGCTAGAGTTTCCAGAAAGCAACAAAAGAGACCAAGATCCAGAACCTTAACTGCTGTTCACGACAAGATCTTGGAAGACTTAGTTTTCCCAACCGAAATCATCGGTAAGAGAGTTAGATACTTGGTTGGTGGTAACAAGATCCACAAGGTTTTGTTGGACTCCAAGGACTCCACTGCTGTTGACTACAAATTAGAATCTTTCCAACAATTATACACCAAGTTGACCGGTAAGACTGTTGTTTTTGAAATTCCAGGTGAATACTAAGCTCCATGGCTTCACAAACACCATATGATCAACACCTCCCCACCAAAAACCCATACTAAATTAAAGGAATAGTTTATTATTCTTTATGTAATTTAATCCAAGTATATATCGTCATAATACAGTGAAAAATAAGCTGTGGTTAAATCTTCTTCACGTACAGTGACGGGAATAGCCCTTTTCTCCCATTGATCTCTCCTTCTGTCCATCCACTACCGTCAGTGTCCTCTTGGATGAGTACGATTCGATCTCCAGCTGATATGCTCAACTCATCTTCGGCTTCGGCACTGTAATCGTATAATGCTTCTACTTGTTGTACCCTTTTGGCACCCCTTTTTGGGGCTACCGAAGGTCCTTGTTTCTTGGGTGTATCAGGACCCATAGACGGAGCAGCAGATTCTATCGAGACATAAGTCGACGGAACCAATCCTTGGTTTCCACGATTTGCAACCATTACCCAACCAGATCCATCATCTGCATCAATAACAGTCATTACATCTCCAGCTTCCATAGAACATTCGTCATCTCCAGCAGCATCGTATTTGTACAAAGCCTTGGCAACGGTACCTCCAGCAGTAGCAGTAGATGCCGACCTGTCTCGTCCTTTTCTTAGATTGAACATTCCATTGGCAAAGGTCTTATGGGATGGTGCACTGCTGGTTGTAGATTTGACTGTATGGATCAGCTGTCCATCGTTAGCGTTGGATTCTGGTTTACCCTTTCGAGACTTGAATAATCCAAACTTACTTTTCTTCACTTTAGCTTGTTCGTAGTAACTTAAATCCTGGTCTCCAGCGAAATTCTGGATTAATTCGATTACCACTTCACTCTTGACTCTTTGAGTGTCTTCCTTCATGAACTTGGTCAATAGACTCAAAGAGTTGGAGAATTTGGTATCAAATTTAAGTGTGAGGTTATCTTTTTCCTTGTGCCTCTGATCGATAGACTCTTCCAAGCTCTGTTTGATATTCAAACACAGTTTTTCATATTTTTCGTACTCCATAGAGCTTGAATTGAGCAACTTCTTCAAGGTTGTGAGTTCGGGTTCTTTGGTGACCAAACTCTCGTCGTCATGCCAGATGGAAGAAGGAATGAAATAGGAATCCGCAGGCTCTTTCCAGTCGATCAAATTGTGTTTGACAAACATGGCCAGATCTAATGTTGGTACATTTTGATCAATGGTTCCATCAATGGCGCTCAATTTATCTTTGACCCGATCGTTGCTGTTTCTCTCGATGATTCCAGCATTTTTAAGAATCTTATTGAGAAGTTGGACCCGGTTCTCATTCAATTCCTGGAAATAGTCCAACATCTCGGGAACATCTTGGTAATAGTACTTATCTTTGAGACGATTGGCAACGTTGATCTTCACTAAGTACTCATTCTTCCCAATGTTCATCTCAATTTCCTTTTCCTCGAGCTTCCGTTGGTACTTTTCACTCAGTGACTTCTCAGTCTTTTGTCTGGCACTTTCGGTAGTGGAACAAAGCCCATCATAGTGTTTCTTTGCCTTAGCCACCTCCTCCTCAGTCTTCTTTTTCTCATCGTCCAAGTAATCATGGATTGCCTCGATATGTTTGGCCAAAGTGTTGGTCTTCCCCTTTAATGTCTGTAAGTTCGAACCAATCTTTTGCACGAACTCTCTACTCAAAGAAGCTCTTTCATCCGCAATTGCTTCTGTCTGTGTAAGTACGTCATTCCACAATACCAAAGACGCACTTTCTAAAGACCCAGGAGTGATTTGAGGCTCGTCTCCAACCGAAAGATGCGAGGAAATCTTAGCTTTCTTGTCAAAGTGACGCTTGCATAGTTCTTTGAGTTTTGTCGAATATTCCTTCTCAATGACGGCTCTGGCCTGGTAAAATTCATCAATATCCCCAAGCCAGTTAATTCCATTCAACACCCATTTGTCTACAGGTTTATACGAGTCCTTCAACTCGTTTCCAAACGAAAGTTCCATTATCGATAAAGGAGATCAAGAATTGTTAGGTGCGACTAATCGATTCGAGCTTGAGCTCCAATGCAGCCCCGCGAAAAATACAATTGCAAGCTTCAGCCTGAACTGAACAGCAAAAATCACCGTGAAAAACCCCATTTTATCAGTGGCATCGGCCTACTTATCCAAGCGTCTCCGTCCTCTCACCTCCAAGCATCCCGGGTTTGTGGCTCTATTTAATTGGTATCGAGATTACAAGTCTCTCAAGTATAAATATCCTTTCAATAAGCAAGAGTATCGAACTTCCACTCATCAACTTCGAAGAATTAAACGTCACGGTAAAATGATCAGACGGTCTCAGAACTCTTCCGATTCCGATTCTGACTCCGAACAGATCCCCACTTCCCGTCGACTGCGGTTGTTGGGACTTGCAAAAACTGCCAGAGACGTTTATATCCCCAAATTTTCAGATTCGGTGTCACAACTCGCAACTGGCGTTTCCAACAGAGCCTTCAACAACGACAAGTATGATGCCCATGGACGTATTAAGGTACCAGCAGAAGCGGCTATCACACTATATCCCACATACACACGAAAAACCCCAGATGGAAACTACCACGTTGATGTTGGAGGATGGCTTTCTTGTCCTGGGTTAATGACCCGTAAGAATCGACTCATTTTATCGTTAGTCAAGCAGGTCATACGGTACGATGCCAATACAAGTAACAGTGCTGTGTCAATTTCGAACCTTGAAAGTGAGAACTTGAAGCCTGATATGTTTAATGATTCCGACACAGAAACTATAGCGTCTGTTGAAAGCTCTGCATCTCAACAGCTGGTTTCACAGCAACTGGTTTCACAACAACTGGTTTCGGGAGAGGACACATTGCGAGAAAGACTTGGATACTTTATTGCCCGTTTCATAGCAAACGCTGAACTTTCCATCACTGTTGGAAGTGAAGATGATTTAGACACCAAAGATTTGGTTTCGGAGGACATACTCACTGATTCCAATGGCTGCTTTTCCCGGTGCATTTCGGTGCCATACACACCATCAGTGGTTCAAGTTGTGGCGAAACATGATGAACGGGTGTTCAGTTTCCAGGAGGTCAATATTGTTAGTGGATCTGGAGTTGCGGTTATCAGTGACATCGATGACACAGTTAAGTTAACGGGAGTAGTGGGGGATAAACGACAGCTTCTTACTAATCTTTTGCTCAAAGATATTGAACTGTGGAATATTCCTCCGGTGGTGAAATGGTATGGAAAGCTTTTGGAGTCTAATAAGCTCACGTTCCATTATGTATCTAACTCGCCAGTACAACTCTTCCCCATAATTGTCAAATACTTCAAATCAGTTGGATTACCGTTGGGTTCTATGCATTTGAAGCAATACACCGGGAACTTGATGACGTCGTTGATGGAGCCTTCTTCTTCTAGGAAGAAAACTGCATTGACCAAACTTGCTAACGATTTCCCAGAGAAAAAATTTATATGTGTAGGGGATTCGGGAGAATATGACTTTGAGCTGTATGTGGACCTCGCCCATAATTTTCCAGATAGAGTCATGGCCATATATATCAGATGGGTTGAAACTCTGTTGAGTAACATAGACGAAGAAAAAGTATTCAACGAGTTGAACCGGATCTTGTCCAGTAGGAAGGTAACAAAAGTTGCACCCAAACAAGAGGTGTACCACCCAGAAGAACTTGAGGACCTCATTGATTTGACCGATACCCCGTCGATATCTTCAGAAGAAGCAAAACGAAGAGCTACGAAACTCCCACCTTCAATCCCCAAGAAACCAACCAATCTTCGTGCCAGTAAGACCGCAGCTCCTCCTCCCATCGAAAAATCACACACTGACACAGAATTGACTGAAGCAAGACCACCAAAACTACCTAGACGTCCAATTGCTGCTCAGACCACACTAATGAGCTACGACGAGCCCACGAGAGACGAACTTATTAATAATCTTCATAACATCTACTATTCTCAGCACTTCGAGGACTTGCGTGATATTGATGAAAAGGGTGCCAACTGGATCGAAAGAATAATGACTGCAACTCGTCAATTAGAACACACCCACGTCAAAGTCCGGTTCTTCAAAGATACAGAAGAGGATTTATACGATACCACGTACCAGGTGATCAAAGATATAGTAAAGGAAATAGACTAGTGTACATTTGCTATATAAATGCTAAGTTGAGCTACTGATTGCTTCAGGGCTTGGCTCAATTGTAGTTCCATTCGCCACATCTGCCAACTCTTGTTGTGGACTGTCTTCTTCATTATCTGCATCTTCGTCATTATGCTCTTCAGCTGCATTTCCGTAATCCTTAACCTCCTCTTCAGGCAATGCTTCTCTGAACTCACTTAAATCCCACTCATCCTTATTTTCTTCTTCATTGTAATATTTACCAGAGAACAAGTCCAAGATAATTTCCCTACCAGTCTTATTTCTCTTCCCCTTTGCTGCTTTTTCCTCCTTTTGTTGTTGCAACTTCTTCTTGGTTTTCCATTCTTGGAATGTGTCCAATTTAATTGGTGTGAACTTACTCTTGTCCATTTTACCTCTTTCCAATTCAATAAACTCTTCCAAAGTGATCTTTGGTGCACTGTCAGCTGCCAATTTTTCAAGCTTCTTTTGTTCCTTGGTTTTCAACACGAAACCTGGTGGTAAAGAATGTCTATATTTACATTCATTTCCTCCATTAGGACACACCCAGAACCAACCATATTTTCCGTTCTCAACGGCTTCAATAAAGTATTTACAAACTTTATCGGTGGTGGTCTTTGGATTACCGTGTTTACTCATAATAACCTTCCTTAACTTCTCTTCATCCCAGTTATCCATGGTGTCTGCCTCCTTCTCTTCACGAGCATCAGTATATAAATCTTTTTTGGCATCTTTACGGCCCACATTCAAGTCATGAGAGAACTTACATTTGGCTCCCTTGGCACAGACTCCTTTTCTGAAAAACTCACACAAAACAGACTTGGGGTCCACTCCAAATGGCACCTTCTGTTGGGTGATTCCAAACAAAGCTGCAGCCTCTCTTTTGGCTTGTTCTGCAGCCTTTTTTTCTTCAGCTCTTCGTTTGGCTTCGGCTTCTTTCTTTTTCGCAAGCCCTCCATCAACTCCAGCTTTGATCTGGGCAATTTGTCCTTGCACCTTCTTGGACTTGTTCTTATTCTTCATTCCGAAGGTCTTATCCTCGGCGGACTTGACCTTGGCTTTGGCCTTGTTTTTGTCGCTTGGCTTCGGAACTTTTTTAGGTGCCATGTCTGGTTCTTTACTTAGATCTCAACCTAGTGAAAAATTTTGAATCGGTTGCGCGCGGCACGTGACTGCATATTCAGGCTACATATCATCGCACACGACTATACCGTTACCATTTATTGATTATACAAAGTTACCTAATTTACCGATGTCTTTTCCGTGAAGATGGCAGCATTTCCAGTTCAACGGGAGTTGGAGCAGCCCCACTCGATTGACGGATATACCGTTTGTTTTTCTTCTTATTTGCAGTTCCCAAGAAACTATCGAGCATCTTTGGGGTTTCAGCTCCAAGTGTCATTTCGTCAGAGTTCGACCCAGTGATGGTAGATGGAGTCATATTCATCTTGGTACTGTCCATCACCTCGAACGTAGGCAGGGTTGGCATCACTGGGGTTGTGAATGCATCTCGGTTTTTCAGCTGATGCTTAGCGTTTCTGAAAGGTATATATGACCTTTTTGTTCCCAATGGTGAAGTTGGTGTACGCCTGTATCCCTGGTTCCCAATAGAATCAGCAAGAGAAGCTTTGAATGAAGTGTTGGATTGGGTCCTTGCCAAACTCCGGTTAAGAATAACACTTGCCTTTTTGTCGTATACAAATGGTGCTGAATCAAGTGGGACAAGAGCTTCACTAGTGGTGCTAAGACGAGTGTCAACTGACGCACTGTGTGAATGATGTTTATTTATCAGCAGATGTCCAACACCGTAGAGATGTTGAAGATGTGGTGGAATGTGTGCTCCTCCACTGACGCCTCTTCTGAGACCAGGACTTGTAATTGGCATGGCATCGTTCTCCTTGGTGAAGAACAGATCGAAATCATCCAATGCAGCCCACATATGACTAAGAGAAGCTGCTTCTCCTCTATCTTCCATTGCGGAAGTATTATCTGCCATTGGAGCATAATAGTCTTCCCTATGGAATTGAATATCTTCGTCATTATTAGGTTCTTCTTGGACAAGTGTCGATGTCGTACAAGTCAGGAATACTGCATGAACATTGTTTCTAGTACTTGATGCAGTAACAGCAGGCATAGGTATTGCCCATCCGCTCTCATCAGGTATACCAAAGAGAGTGGCTGTTTTCTCGTACTCTTTCTTCATCGAAGTGTTTCCCAAACTCATTCTTAATATATCTTTATCAAGCTGAGATCCAGAAATACTTACAGTCTCATCCAATACTTCCAAAGCTGGTTCGGCATATTCAGTCAAAAGTAATCTTAACAATGGAGAAATCAAGTCTGCGCCGACTCCAACGAACTCTTCTCTTTGTAAATCAACCAATGGGAAGACATACTTCAATATACTCAAAGTTTCAAGCTTGATCCATTTGGTTTTGTTGGATAAGAATCCCAAGAGAGTCACCAATAATTGGGCTTCATATTCAGGGAAAAAAACTGCTTTTATACTGGAAATGATTTGAACCAAGAAGTCTTTCTTACTTCTGAACCGGTTCTTCGCTAATGACACGAAGATCTTGGCAAGAGAAGGTTTATTATTCCTTTCACTCATAGCACTCAACATCATTGCAGTAGCCTCGACTTCAACATTGATGGCCTTCAGATCGAGTGCATGTAAGAACCTATGAAGATTGGCTACTATTGTCATAACCAATCTAGAGTCTCCTTGACCAATAATTTCACTATCTTGAAGAGTGTTAAGCTTATCCAAGAATTTGATAGTTTGGTCGTAAGCAGTCGCTGATCTGAGACCAACCATGACCACTTGTTGAAGACCTTCAAATCTTCCTTCCCACTTTGGTGGGAAAGTTGAGATCAAACATGAAACTGTCTCAGGAGAATCTAAATCAATTTTAGAAACAAACTTTGACATGGCAGATAGAACTTCAATGAACTCTTGTTCATGGATTGTACTCAAACAGGCAACACCAGACCAGAAAAGCTGAGGGAAATCAATAAGCTTCTCCGAATCAAGCTCCGCATTGATTGCATTCAATGTCATTAAGATTTGCATAGCAAAACCTTGAATATCAGGAGTTTCATCCGAAATTGTGTTCGAAAGACGATGAAGCATATCCTTCAACATTGGCTGGTCGAGGAATGACAATAATGACCTAAAGACTTGGAAAGATCTACAAGCAATATGTCTCACTGCACATGTAGTAGCCCAGCTTAAGGCAACTCTACTCCACTCTTCTTGAAGACTAGGAACAATAGGTGTCAAGATTTCAAGTGTGTTTCTCACTAGTAAATCCATATTCTTTGGTGTTCTAGCTCCTTTTTTATCATTATTCAAGTCATCATAAACCCACAAATACTTCAACTGATCACCATGGGAAAGCTTGTTGAGTGCCATTTCAGTCTTAGGGTCGCTGAATGCGAGGCAATGTAAGATATGACGAAGCAAAGCCGACGCAGCTTCTTGAACTGGAGGAAGATAATGATCCAAAAGGGAAAAACTGGCATGTAAAAGCAATGGCAACTTGTTCACCATCCTATCGTTATCCGAAGTGAATAAATCGACAAGGAAAATCAATGAGATTTGACCCAAAGAAAACGAAGCATCCTTTTCGGAATAAGGAATCAACTCCCATAAATTGGCAATGTAAGGAAACTCCTTAATCGATTTGAGTGAGTCTGAGAGCGAATGAGGTCTTGGAGGAATTAAGCATTTTGGTTGTAAATTAGCAATAAGCTTATCAACCATTACGTTCATGTCACTTTGAGAATAGCTCAAGTAATCAATGATCTGCCTAGCATAGCCAACAAAATTCGAATTCTTTCTTTCAAGTGAATTGGTAATAAGATATTCCACAATGATGTCGAAGTTCCCTGGATTGCTTCCAAGAGCTACCCAGAGGGCTTCGACCTCGTTAACAATCGTGGAGCTGAACTTAACCGTAATTTCAAACAAATTGTTCAACACCATTATTGAGGCAGGCGTTAAATCGTTGATCGGTTGAACCAATTTAGACTCAGAATCCAACTTTTGAGTTTCGGTTGTTACTGGAACAACTTTGTAAGCTAATTCAACTGTTTGAACCCAAGGCAATAAACAAGATAATATATCCCTTCTAGTATTATTACCTACCACATTAAAGCACATAGTGAAATAACTTATTCTTTCGAAGTTATGCCCTGGTTGTAATGAAGCTAAATGGACCGATATTTCGAATAATGCTTTCTTATAGACAACCTTATTTTTGCTGGTCACAGCCTCTGAAAATCTGCTGACAGACGACAAATTGAAAAATTTAGATTCAAAAAACATGAGTAACTTCATAGAATACTCCCTAATTTCAGAATTATCATCTCCAATGAGAAATGTGATTAAACAGAGTAAGTCACCTGGAATACCATTGTACAGCTTTCTCGACATCAAGAATGTCACAAAAGTAGTATAATAGCTTTCTGTTGTTTTAATGTTTTCATGGGAGGTATAACACTGTCTTAACACTTCTTCATAAATTTCGGTGTTGTTCGGATTTAGTCTCAAAATATTACTCAAGGCCCGTTTTCCAAACCCATGATAAAGATCGGAGTCTGTCGATAAAAGGGAATTGATCCATTTCATCAAGGAAGGAACATCAAAAGACATGACAGCAACGTTACCTGGGATATCAATTTGTTGAGTGATATTTCCAGACAAAATAGTAGCCATACAACTCAAAGCAGCAGTCAGAAGTTGTTTACGCTCAACCTCAAGAATAGCGGTAGCAGATGCCAAGTTCTTACTCTGGTTACATTTGTCTTTCATAACCCGATACCTTTCTTCTGTGGTTTCATTTGAGTCACCAAATCCACACCATTCTCTCAAGTAATTCAAACATCCAATCCTGGCTTCAAATGGTAACCATCTATTCAAGTCAGATTTCTTTTCGAGTCCCACAAAGACTCTTTCTAAGAAGATACAAAAGTACCTTCTTAGCTTTTGATATTCGACATCAACTTGAACTGATGGTGCGGACAACAAGTTCTTGACTGACTTAATAATTGATACCAAATTTGCAATCATCCATTCATCAGAATAGATAATATTATGAGATCCAAATCTAGTAGTAACCTTACTAAGGATGTGAATTATCTCGATTCGAAGTCTGTCCTCTGCAGAATCCTTAGGCTTAGGATCAGTGTCCCATTCACCTAATGGGCTCTGGACATTCTCTAATAATGTCTTGAAGATGTTTATGTTAATACAGCTCAAACCCGAGATAACAGAGTCCTTTACCATGGGTTGTTGGCATTTCAATAATGGTAAAACCATTCGGAAAATGGACTTTGCACTAGTTATCTTTTGGTGCTGGATGAACATTTGCAATGATTTCTTCCTTCCGTGTGTAGGCTGGGAAGGAAACGTTATCTTCTGTTCATTGGTGGAAGTAAGAGAACAACATGCAAATATCAAATATAACCTCCATTGATCGACCAATACTTCGGGCGCAATACCATTGGATGGTCGGGAAAAAATCGAAGAAGTATAGTTTTTCGAGCTTTCAGAGAATTCAAAGACCTGTTCATGCATCTGGACAAGTCTCACACACACAATTGACCGGCAGAATGCCACGGGCAATGGACACTTCTCAAAGAAAATATCTAATAGTTTAGGGTATACTCTAAACCATAATGTTGAATCAATACCGTAATCGGATTCGGCTAATCTTATCAATACTGACGTCTTATGTTTTAGTTTAGAGACACGATTGCGTTCTGGCACACTTAATTCAGACTTTAACGGGTTAATCATATCGACAAAATTTGCTTGTTCGAGGATATGGATTAACCTTGTCCCAACATCAGCAGCAAATTTTGAGCTTGATCTTGAATGGCTTCTAGATTCAGTTCCCTGAGTCGATCCGTTGACATTGGTGTTTCCTCCAGCTGAAGTAGCATCAGTAGCATTGTGGATCTCTTGATCAAACTGCTCAACCAATTTCAAGATAGAAATACCATAATATCTTATTTTTGAGTCTTGGGAACACAAAAAGAATAAACCATTACCTTCGATTTCTTCGATAACCGTGATTATGGTCTTCCATTCGAGTTCATCACTAGCCTTAAGCTTTGGAGGAGATATACCCAAGTCATCGGTCTTATAATTGATTTGATATAAATCATTGAGGACATCTTTACTCATTAGCTCATCGTCTTGAGATAAAGGATGAATGAAGTTATTAGTCATTTTGACTTCACTTATTTGCTTAAACTGTTTCAACCAGCAGTTCAATAATTCGACATACAATTTCAAAAGACGATGAAACTCTGGAGAGTTCAAGTAGGTTGAATCATAACTTGGTGTTGGCTTATCAGAAAACTGGAAAGCAAACTTAGCAAAGAAGTTGAGCAAACTGGAAGGATTCTTGCGGCTTGCCAATTTCCTCAAAGCACCTATAGACGCATTTGCAATTCTGAAATTTGAGTGAACTGAGTTCCTAGTTAGAATTTCAACAATAGATTTGAATGGAATGCCACTTGGCATCGGCACTAAAGTCCATGGAACAGCATCAATCAATGTGGCAAATAATTCCATATTCAAGTTTTTAGCAGTCTGATATGAAAAGTCTATACCGAAGTGGAAAGCTGAGAAAGGAGATTGAGCCTTAGGAAATGAACCACTAGTCGGAGTTGAAGCGTCCTTACCCCATAAATAACATCCATATTGAGTATCCAAGAGCTTCATTAATGATCCAAAATTTCTTATTATCTCTTCGTGGATTAAAGCATTGTCTGCATTCTTAGCAGCGAAGGTGAAATCATTCTTATCAAAATCCTTCGAGAACTTCACTTTCAAAGCATCTTCCAGAGGAAAATTAGGTTTTTTAACGATTTCGTAGTCCGATACTATGGCCATGTAACTTTTGATCACAAGAATTACTTTTTCTGGCTTTAAGTTTTCCAAGTTGGCACCATTATAACTTAACTTGAGTAGCCTAATGACAACATTGTCAAGAGTATGATTCAAATGTTTACTACCGACAATTCTTATTAACTCCACCAAAGAATTGATCAAGTAAACATCTGACGTGATCCATTGATTCTTTTTGTTCGTGGCAGATCCACTGAAAAACAAAAGTTGGAATAAGTTATCCAACTTCTTGATAGTATTGTTCAAAGTGTCAGTCAATCTGTATAAATAGACCCATGTCAACCTGTCTATAGTGGTCACAAAAGTTGTCCTTTCCTCGATATCCGTCTTAGGTTTGAGTTTACTCATATTCTCTTCAATTATTTCAAACCATGAGCTCTGAAACAATTCTTTACGTGACACTGATAAGCATGCAGCAAGTAAATTGATAGAAGATTCCCAGACATTACTTCCCGAGGAATTTGCTGGAACTGATGTGGTATTAGCACTGGGCGAAAGATTAATGAACCCAGAACCACCACCCCTTTCAGGAGTCGAGCCAGATATTCCGTTTGCTTTGTTCCAGATGAAATAGGCCTTACCAAATATTGTTTCTATAGCAGCAGCCCAGGTAGGATGGTTTGTTTCTGCAGTTAAGATATTGGCCAAAGGAAGAAGCAAGCTGGTTAATACCTCACAGTATGCCAATATTATAGATTCGTTCTTGGCCTTTTTGAAAAACTTAGCCAAAGATTCTATGAATTCAGCTGACTCCTCGAAGACTTCCAAGGGGTAATTTGTTAATTTTAAGTATCTCATCCCATGGATAAGCAAATGCAATCTTGGTTCGTCATCATGACTGACTTCAGGTGGTATCTTTTCCAAATCAGCGATGAATCTATCACTTACACTCAAGAACCTCTTCTCCGACATAGAACCAAGTAATTCAGCAAAAAGATTCCAATTAGCAGATCTTAAAAGTGACTCACTTGTACTAATTGGGTCTGTGGTCTTAAGCTGTGTATAAACAATTTCTTCTAGTTTTCCACCAAGATCATCACCCATAACCTCAGGAGATGTTTGTTTAACCACCTCGATCAAAACACGACATAAAATGTATATCGAAGCTAAAGATTTTCTCTCTGCCTGGATGGCAGTTTCTCTGGCCTGATTGAATTGTTCATCATAATATGCTCTTTGCTTATTCCACTCACTTTCTCCCGTAGTTCCTAGGTTCCCACTATCCTCAGACAGTTTAGGGCCATTAGTGCCAGGTACAACGTTTCCACTTGCGGTTGCAGCAGATGATGCTGACTGGTTCCTTCGATGATCCCGTATTCTCGATATGCTCTTACTTCTCATCAAACTGAGACTTCTTTTGGACTTGGGCCCATTATGGTTGTTATTCAAATTAGCTGGAGGAGGATTCGTTGTACCATTGAATTTTCCCAAATTCTCCTTCGCCATAAGCAAGATCCTTTCGACCTCAGCAGCAGCCATAGACGCTACCTCACTTTTACTCTTTCTCCAGAACATCACCGAATCAATGATTGGCTTGGGTTTTTTTCTGGCAATATATCCCAAGGATGAAACGATTTTGTCGAATTGACTGTCCCCATTACCTTCTGCCAATAATTCAATTACCAGAGCCTCATCTTGTACAGGGTATTCAAGGCACATGTTGAGTTTGTGTTCGGCGTGTCTGACAAACTGCGTGAACACAATGTGAAGGGTGTACTCGGCCGGGGACTTCAAGTCGGTTGCCAAACCTCTCCTGGCAGATAGAAACTCGTCTCCATTTGATAATGTGAGCCTTTGAGGGACCGAGGATACAGGAGGTGGGAGTTGAGGCGATGGTTCCACCACCCTGACATATTGTCTTGCGACGTTGTTAGGTGATGCCACGATATCTCCCACTATATCATGCTCTTCAGACAGTGCCAGAAACGAATCTGGAACATCCACTGAGACCGCCTGGATAGGCTGTTGTAACAGGTGTATAAGGTTGCCGTTGTTGGTGGCGTCCTGGCCCCTTTTTTCACGAATCAAAGGTGCGTCCTGGAGTTTGAATGCCTGGGGTGTTTCATAATCTTCATAGTCCTCGTGTAAATTCACCGAAGTATTGTCGGTACTCATATCATGATATCGACGTACCACATTCGATACGCTCGAGTCATTGCGGTCTTCCTCTTCTGGTGGTTGATCTATCGACAACTGCTGCATTTTGTAGGTGGGCACTTTTTCATTATAATCTCCATAATACTCGTGTTCTTGGGGGTATTCGTCTTCCAGATGATACAGCTCCACCGAAGGATACTGTCTGTAGTGGTCGATCACCGAGTTTGAACCTTCGATATCCTCCAAATCTGGGATTTCGATCATTGTGTCAGATCAATCCAGATAATATTTAAGCCAATAGGGGTAAAAGGGAAGGCAAAGAACGCGAGAAAAAAATAGGAATCTTTTGGCTCCGTCTTCTATTATATTATTTACACTGATAGACCCAAAAACTGTTTCCAATCTTGTTTTGAACCGGTGAAAATGAACGTATACCACAGTGGTTTGACTTGAGTAAGGAAGATGTAGTAGTTTTAAATTTGTCGCGAGTGTGTGTCTTGACCGCAGACTGAAAAATCAATCTTGGATCTTTATCTTCGGTATATGTCAGACACTAGTACACTTATCTCCCAGTTCTGTACGTTTTCCGGGGACTCTCCAGAGCTGTACACCAAGTACTCACAGGCACTTGCCCAGCAGATTGAATCGGACTCCTTGTCGTTGCTCCAGTTCGTCCAAGCTCTTGGTTCCAAGATCACTTCGGTATCTGACGATGATAGAATCAGAGGAATTCACTGTCTTTCTGACGTGCTTGGCCTTGTTGAGCCTTCCAAGCTATCCAAGCAGGATATAAATGTGCTTGTAGACTTTCTCCTTAACAAATTCACAGATAAGCCGTGTTTTGCCAATGTGGTTAAGGCGCTTACCAATATCATCAAGTTCAACCAGTTTAATCCAAAGTTGAACGATAATTTGCTTAAATTGCTTAAAGCTGTAGCAAATCTGTATGATTCTGTCAACTTTCTTGCCAAGCTGAGATATGAGATCTTTGTGTTTGTGAAATCTATTATGACACTTTTTAGAGATACGATCAGACTCGAGGTGACTTTGGCAGATGCCTATGTTCAAGCATTTCTTAATATTGCTTCTGGCGAAAAGGATCCACGGAACCTTTTGGTTTCGTTTGAGATCAACAAGTTGATAAACAATTTTTTGGTGTTTGATGTTGAAAACAATCAATTACATAAGCATTTTGTTGATGAACTTTTTGACAGTTGTTTCTGTTACTTTCCAATTTCATTCAAACCACCTCCAAATGATCCATACAAAATTACTCTGGAGCAGTTGAAATTGAGTTTAAGGGCCACATTGACGTCACAAGACTTGTTTGCTAAGGATTTGTTCTCTAACTTATTTGAAAAGTTAGCTAGCACAAACCCTGTTATCAGAAATGATGTACTTGAGACCTTTTTGCAAGTGGTCGAAGGATTTCACTCTGAAACTTTATTGGAGTACTGGGAAACTCTCTGGAATGGCTTGAAGTTTGAAATCTTACATGCTGACAACATTTCTATGTTTGACCCATCTGGCTCCTACTTGGTACCTCCAGATGCCAATGACTTACCCGAAAATGATGAGAACAAGTCGCTTTTCTTGGTTTTGTTGGTATTATCTAAGTTACTTGAGAGCTTAGACGGTGAAAAAGTGTTTATAGACACCGTTTGCAAAGATCTCAAGCCATATTTATCCTTAAATTCAAAGTTCTTCAAACAAGCTGTTATTCTCTTGGCTAATCTTTCTATTGCCGATGACTACTGCTTCAACTTGTTTGGTAAGTTTGTGTTCAAACCCGAACATCTTGGTAGGTTTCTTGGAATTGAAGATGAATCTGAGCCAGAACCAAAAGATACCGGTAATGAAATGGAAGTGGATTCAGATATAGCTCTCACCACTGCCAAACAAAGGGACTTGATTGACTGTTTAGGATATATGCTTATTTCTTACCAGGCCATAAGCCAAAAGATCAATGAGCATAGTGGCTTCTATAAAGTCAACTATCTTCTTTTGGTTAAAGACAATTTGGTAGTGTTCTTGGGTCAATTACTCCAAGCACTGTCCAATATTGAAAAGACCTTAAAATGTAAGGTTATTCAACAATACACCAAATTGATTCAGCTCAAACAGTTTTTACAATACGAAGAAAAACTAGCTATTGTTCAGATCATCAACGATATGTTTTTTGACTTGATCGAAGAAGTCAAGTCTGACGACATGATTATAGAGGCCATTGTTGAAGGTTTCATCGTTTTAAGTGAGGATGGAAATGATCAGAGCAATAGATTAATAACAGATCTGGTAATGCCAATTCTTTTAACTAAAATTGAGCCAGAAAATCCTAACATCAAGAAATACTTGGAAGTATTAGAGATGGTTGTAGTCAACCCACAGCTACTTGAGGTATTGTCTATTAGACTTGTTAACAGATTGAACAATGACAGTCTGTACAATGAGATGGTTTTAGAATTAGTACTCTCACTAGTGATGAAGGTACAAACCAGGAGTCAGTTCTTGATGAACTCTTGGATTAAAGGTATTGTTCCTGTTATTTTGAAGAAGGCTGAGTCTTGTGATATTTCTGACTACCAGACTATTGAATTAATATCTCAACTTGTTGGATTTATTATTAAGTATAACGACTCTATCAAACATCAGAAGCTTCTTCTGGAGTTTGAGCTGACATTGTATAAAGGTGTCAATAACTCCAATTTTAACTTGTCTGGACACAAGCTCCTCGCAGAAGCTGATGTCATGGTAATTGTGTTTAACTCAGTTTTAAGTAAGATCGACAAGTCTTGCCAATTGGAAGTGGATGATAGTGAAATTAAGAAAGCTATTGGTACAATGCTCAACATTACAGATGCGGCACTTAAGGTAAACTATCTCCAGCACTTATCACTTTTGATAAACAAGTTCTACAAAAATGATGAGAGTATAAGCCAAATTTTAGAAGAATTGTATGACATCAATAACAGCTCCAAGTTCGAAATAGCTATCTGGATAATCAAGGGGTTGGTGTTGAGATTAAGTAAGGTCGGAATTGCATACATTGGTAAGCTTCTTGAAGCATTGGATGAGGATCTGGGTAGATCAGGTACTATCCTTAAGACATTCGATATCATTCTTAAGGATCTTCCTATTTATTCTGCCAACAAGGAAGTTGCTAAAGGGTCTAAGATCATCTCAAAGGTTAGCCATTTGAATGTTAGACCATTGTACAAGCAACAAGTTTTTAATACAGTTCTCACCAAGGTATTATCTGAACCTGAAAACGAAACCTACTTACAGTTGCTTTCGGTCTTAACTAGAAATATTGATAGCCAAGTGTTGAAGCTTCGAATTACTGACATCATCCCGTTGATTATAAAGTCAATCCAATTGAATTCTTTATTGGCGACCTCACTCGAAACCTTGCTTGTTATAATCGAGAGCAACAACATGGAAGATCATTTACCATTGCTCATTAAAAGATTAATGCAATTATCTAATTCCAAGATTTTGGACCACGGTAAGCTCGTGAATAATGAACACATCAGGTACTTGGCTCTTAGGTGCTTGTTCGAATTGTTACAAATGAACACCAAAGAGATAGTTCTTCTTTACAAACCAGATATCTTGATGGGATTGACTGGCAATTTGGATGACCGCAAACGTTCGGTAAGAAAAATCAGTTGTGACATTCGTCAATTATTGTATGAAACTAGAGAACAGTAAATTAGCATTTCATCATTATTTTTTACTCTATTAAATATATTTATCATTCGGAATCGGATTCGTAGTCTACTGGTGCCAAACCTGGAGTTAAACCTGGATGGTTGTGCTTCTTGGTCTTGAATGACTTGTCCTTTTTGGTGGTCTTCTTTTCGAAGGACAAGATGTCTGCTTGCAATGCATCAGTGGAAAATTCTTCATCTTCAGTGTTGGTAAGAATCAAGTTTTTATTCTTTTTCACGAGTTTTTTCAAATATTTCTGATGTTCAGGCGAAAGTTCATCATGTGATTTATTCTTTATCACTTCGTATTTCACCCTTTTGAGTTCCTTTTGTTCTCTTTGTTGCTTCTTCTGAATAGACTTATTTTGCTTCTTGGTAATTTTCTTGGACTTAGGCTGGGTGAACTGTGACGCCAAAAGCTCGGTGGAACTATTGAGCTTTCTTGAATCGGTCTCTACGGTTCCCAGCACTGATGCCGTAAGCTTGCTGAGAAGGTTAGCACTGTGTGCCTTGGAGTTGTTGGACTTAAACATTTGCGATGAGAAGAGATGAGATCGCGATCGCGATTTTAGTCTGCTACAGAATTGCAACAGAAATCGCAAGACTACCAGAACACAGGAATTGGAATTTATTAGTACATTTCCATGATAGCAATGAATCAATAATAAGGAAAGGTTATATAGAATACATGTAGAAGAGTAAGAGGTTCTCTATATGCGTAATAATAAATCACTACCAATATAAAAGAAGTGCAATCAACAAATTCCTCTACAAACTAACTCTACAATAGAAAATCACACATTCTAACAATTTACCACAAACACAAATCAAACACACCGGAAGACACAACACGTAAAACTAAAACAAGAAGGCAAAAACCTCAATTCACAAGGCACAACAATTTATAATTCACTACCCACAACATACTCCCAAGCACAAGACTCAACTTTCACAGCCGTATTCCCCAATTGCAGCCATTTTCACACTAGCATCTTCTGACGATTTTCACATCTTTGCGGAGACCCAACCAAATGCACATGCCCAAAAGCCGGCGTGTGGCACCGGCGCGCAGCGGATGAAGTTGCAACAGATGAGGGTGGTGAATATGCCGAGGCGGGCTCGGTCTGGGGCAAATGGCGGCATCCCTACCACCAACCCACCGCCAGCCGGTACCGGGCAATACCAATAGCAACCAGGACGATTCCCCTCGTGCCGCGCACGACACTACCCTCGTCGACGGCTCAGCACCAGTCAAATCCTCGGAGCGCACAACCTAAATTCACATGATAAGCCAGTCCTGTCACAAATTCACAGCGATCGAACATTTGGTATAAAAAGTGCAATAAATCCCCATATTTGAAAATATTCTCACCACACATTTCTATTAATCATGTCTATAACTGCTGACGGATTCGAAGCCTCCCCATTTTTACAACAATTAGCTGACGGTTTAGCTGACCCAGCCTTAGCCAAAAAGGCCGTTGGAGGTGTCAAGGCTACCATTGTCTTTACTTTAAAGAACAAGTCTGGTAAGGACCAAAGTTGGTTTTTGGATTTGAAGAACAAGGGTTCTATTGAAAAGGTTGACAAGCCACCAAAGAACGATGTTCAATTGATCTTGAAGGATGCTGATTTCGTCAAGTTGGCTAACGGTAAGGCCAATGGTCAAAAGTTATTTATGAACGGTAAGTTGAAGATCAAGGGTAACATGATGAAGGCCACTTCTATTGAAACTGTGTTCAAGTCTTTAGACCCAAGACCAAAGTTGTAATGGTATATATGATAATACACTGATTGTAAGACTGAGATTGTAAGCTGTAGAAGAGAGTGGAGAGGTTAGAAGAGCGGAAAAATGAATTGATGAGTGCATGAATTTATGTGATGTATCATATTAGGTGATGTATAATTTGATGTGATGTATCACCTCATGTGATGTGTGATTTGATACAATCCGACACATAACAAAACCATCTCATCAAAGCCTGCTTCCTGCAATTTTCCACCATCTTGCATCACCCCCACCCGCGCGCAGCAAATCCTCGTATCTCTCGCACCGTCCCTGCCAATCTGGCGCCAGTCCCGCGCGATCCTCGCCCCCTCTGGTAACCACCCCAGTCGCACCAACCGGCTATCTCCAGATCTCGCATCTTGCATCTACCCCACAAATCCACATCCAACACTCATCCTTCTTTAATGGACAAACGTGTTCCCATAGGTTCGCTCATTGACAGGGAGCAGAACCCGAATACTAATGCTCCAAGACCATCCTCAAGACCCTCTGCTCCCCAACCTCCTAAACATCAGTCCTCCTCAACCTTGCGTGTCAACAAACCTCGTTTCTCATCGTTCCAAATGGTCCCGGGTTCTTCGTTCAAATTACTTAAAGCATGCAATTTCTGCCGTAAAAGAAAGATTAAATGCACGGTACAAGGCTCCAATTCCATCTGTGATAGCTGTAAACAACACAACCGGGCCTGTGTGTTTGATCACAAAGTCATTGAACCGACCCGGACTCGACGTGCTCAAAGTATCAGCTCTGGAGTTGCTAAATCGGATATTCCTGGCACAGAAGTTGCTGATTCTGGAACCACAGGTTCCTCTGGAGTGGAGGAACTTCCGGAGGTTCCACGACTGTCCCTTACCGGAATCTCATCCCAAACTGGACTCTCTCCACATGTTGGACTCTCACCCCAGATCGAGTCTCATTCAGCTTCGTCCCCTGTTAACCCATTGACCGAGAGCTTGGGCTTCAAAAACTTGTCGAGCTACACGGGAACCTTCTTGGACCAGGTATCGCCATTTGCCATGGAAGAATATAACAAACTGGTCAAAGACCCGTGGGCCCGGTCGCTGACCACTTCTGGCCACAGCCGGAACCAGAGTGTCCACAGCCAAATGAGCTCGCTGGCAGAAGGTTCCGTACAAAGCACATCTCCTAGCAGTCTTACCAACCTCGAATATACTACCAAGGACTCGTTGAAGCAGCTATATGTCGATTATGTTGAACCATATACGCCGTTTTTGTCGCTCGATTTATTCGACCAAGAGTTCTCTAATTTTGCAACCTGCTGCATCAACATTTCGTCGGTACTGTCACCCAATAATCAGCTACCCAGCTCAGCTGTAGACTCATTTCTCCGCATGATCCACCATGACTTGAACAACAATCGTATACAATGGAATATCGTTAACCTCAGTTGCTTCTTCTTGCTCCCACTGCGAATTGTTATGTCAAGACAGATCCTAAAAAGCAGTCTTCAGGCATTCAATGAGCTATATGCAAACGATCCAGACTCTTTGCCTGTCCCCTTAATTGCAGGTGCCCTTTGTGTTGATGCATGGAACAGTCTTTTCAGTCAGCTACCCCTCATGACCAACCCATCGATCTGCAAGACAAGTAGCCAGATCTTCAATGTCATGGACATCAAAGACTTCAACTACCAATTTGTCAACGTCACCACGTTTGTGTACAGGCTTCTCTGGCTACAGGAGAATAAGGAAATGCTGTTTGCCGATAAACGACACGAGCTTCTTAATTTCGAGTTCAACATGCTTCTTTTCCCAGCCAAATTGAGTAAAAACTTAATTGTGGTTCGAGATACCCTCCTCTCAACCCCCGAGGCCTTCATCTTACATATCCTCCACAACATGTTGATGATTGCATACTACACCTTAGCAGTATCGCGACCAGAATACGGAGAAATGACACTGATCATCGCAGTGCCAGGACTCTACCACTTCATCTCAGGAATGGCCATCAGCAATTTCCGGGTCACCCAGCAAATTGTGGGCCGGTGGTCTATCATTGCCGACTGCCAGATTTACACCGCCAAGCTTCTTTTGAAGCTCTACAATATCATGGAGTTCGATAAATTGTCATTTGCATTCCAGTACTATAATCGCAGGTCGAATAACAATTACCCAACGCTTGATTGCATCGCCATCGACCAGGACATCAAGCAAATTATTCAAAGTGGCGTGCGGGAACGGGACGATGACTTCGATGGGACCGTGGTGTTCTGGGTGTTCCGAGACGTACGCAGCATGTCGCTCCAAATGTATATAAATGGAAGTAAGTAGAATACACAAATCCGGGGTAAGTTGCAGCCAAATCGCAGTCGCAGTCGTAGTCGCAGCCAAAGCAGCCTTTGCAAGCCGCAGATGTAGCGTCCTAAGTTCGCAGTCGCGGCTAGCACCTTCCGTTGCGGCTACAACCCTCCGCCACCACCCCCTACCCTCTTACCCCGGCCCCTCAATTCACATCCCCGTATGAGCACTGGCGTGGGGGTCTCTTATTGGCAGTGGTGCTACTTAGTGGTGTAGTTTGCGGCAGCCATAAACCTCACGAAAACGGGCTAATTACCGGATTCGGCCCCCTCGCAGTTACCCCATATTTTCCACTATTTAAACCTCTTAGTTTTCCCCCTAACTGTAAACATTTTCAACCATGCATCTTTATACTTTGAAAGACTGGAACTACAAAAAGTCCGACGACTCCGAATGGA
Source organism: Yamadazyma vaughaniae (assembly GCA_030569695.1). NCBI lineage: Eukaryota > Fungi > Ascomycota > Pichiomycetes > Serinales > Debaryomycetaceae > Yamadazyma > Yamadazyma vaughaniae. The sequence continues at coordinate 430,626 of JAJMLO010000006.1, read as the reverse complement.
AGCCTTCCCAGAAGGGCTTCGAGACCACTGAAATCCACCCGGATTTATTTGCAAACGGCGAAATCGCAGATCCTTTCGAGAACGATAATGAAAGACGGCTTCAATGGATTGGTGAAGCCGATTGGGAATACAAGGCCACATTTAAAGTCGATGACAAATCGGCAAAACATCACAAGCTCATTTTTGAAGGACTTGACACCTTTGCGGATGTATATTTGAACGACACCAAGATCTTGACCACCGAAAACATGTTCATCAAGTATGAGAAGGAAGTAGGAGAACATCTCAAACTTGATGGAGAAAACGAATTGCGGATTTTCTTCAGGTCTGCCTTGTTAGTTGGCCGTGAATTGGAGAAGAAGTACTCCAAAGGTGAAGGATTCAATGGAGAAACCTCGAGATTGTTCATCAGAAAAGCCCAGTACCACTATGGATGGGATTGGGGTCCACTTTTCATGACCTGTGGACCTTACAGACCCGTTCATTTTGTGTCTTACAATTCATGGATCGATGATGTGTATGTCAAGGTCGATATCAGCAAGGACTTAAAGGCCAACATCGACGTGCAGTCGGAAATTTCCACCGAAGACAAGGACGTGGAAGTCCTGGTTTCTGCCAAATCTCCCACAACCGGAGAAGTGGTACATAGTTCGAGCACCAAGGCCATCAATGGAACCAATTCGAACCAATTTGAGATTACTAAACCCGATCTTTGGTTCCCATTCTCCCATGGAACTCCTCATTTGTACGAGTTCACCGTCTCCATCTCCAAAGGCAAGACTGTCTTGCAAGAGGTCACCAAGAAGGTTGGACTCAGAAAAATTGAACTCGTACAAGAACCACTTGATGACCAAGAAGGTAGCAGCTTCTACTTCAAAGTCAACGGAGTCTCCATCTACTCGGCCGGTTCCAATTGGATTCCAGCTCACTCTTTCCAAACCAGTCTTACTAAGCAGGACTATACTGACTGGCTTCAGCTTATGGTCGACGGACATCAGAATATGATTCGTTTGTGGGGAGGAGGATACTATGAACAAGATATCTTTTATGAAGAGTGTGACAGATTGGGAATTCTAATTTGGCATGATTTCATGTTTGCTTGTGGTATCTACCCAGCCCATCCAGACTTTGTGGAAAACGTTTCTCGGGAAATCAAGAGTCAATTGAAGAGAATCAGAAATCACTGTTCCCTTGCATTGTTCGTTGGTAACAATGAAGACTATATGATTGCTGAAATGATGGGCATAAAATGGGACAAAGATGATACTTCTGGCCATTATGAATCAACCAAGTTCCCAGCCAGAACCTTCTACGAAAATGTCTTCCCAACTCTTGTTGGTGAATTGTATCCAGAGGTACCTTACCACCGTGGTTCTCCATATGGAGGTAAGGATTCACAGGATCCAACTGTTGGTGATATTCATCAATGGAACGTCTGGCATGGTCAACAAGAAAAATACCAAAACTGGTACAAGCTCGGTGGTAGATTTGTTTCTGAGTTTGGTATGGAAGCTCTTCCTTCTAGAAAGACTTATGAGCAATGCATAACTGATTCTACTGAATTATACCCTCAATCGTATCTTGTGGACTTCCATAATAGATCTGATGGTTTTGAAAGACGTCTTGCCTTGTATGTCACGGAAAATATCAAGGTCGAAGGATTGGATTTGGACTCCTGGATTTATGCTACCCAGTTGATGCAATCAGAGTGTTTGGGTTATGCCTATAGGTGCTGGAGAAGAGAGTGGCGTGGAGATGGTAAGAGATATGCCGGTGGTGCTATTGTTTGGCAAATCAACGATTGTTGGCCTGTCGCTTCTTGGGCCATTGCTGATTTTTACAAAAGACCTAAATTGGCTTACTACTCTGTTAAAAGAGAAAGTAAACCTTTGGGAGTTGGAATGTACAGAAATGAAAATAAAAAGTATGATCCTATCTATGATGAAGCTGGTGATATCTCTCCGCCATTTGATTACAGAGACGTTCATCTTACCGTTGATATATGGGGTGTCAATGCTGGATTAAAGGACATAGATGCTACTCTCCAAATCCAAACTTTCAACGTCACTACAGGCAAGAAGCTTTCTTCTTCACCTGATGAAAAGGTTGTGCTCAAAGCTAATCAAACCACTGAATTCAAGAAGGATATGAAGATATCCGATAACGAACCAGTGGTTGTGTACAGTAAGATTGTCGACAAGGACGGAAATATCCTTGCCAGTGCTGGAGACTGGCCACAGCCTTTGAAATACTTGAAGTTCCCAGATAGAAGCGTGGATCTTGAAGTCAAGAATGATAAGGTGATCTTGAAATCGGAAAAGCCAATCAAGGGTGTTGAAATCACCCTTGAAAGCGACTTGTTTATCGATGATAACGGTTTTGACTTGTTCCCAGGTGACACCAAGGAAGTAGAGGTCAAGGGTTTGAAGAGCTCCGACAAAGTCACTCTTAACTGGTACCAAAAACCAAGAAAGTAAAGTGGTTAAGTTTTCGCAGCCATTTGTTTCTTTGACCATGATTTTCTAACATTTCCTGTTATTCTGCGAAATAAATTAAGTATGCCATAGTTTAACTTGTTTAGTTTGTCTTACTTCAAAGTAAATGTCATGTTCCAGGTGTTTGAATCTCTTTTACTCCTAATCTGCGTATTTCACTCTTTCTTGCATCTCAGTCTGTTTCTCTCCGCGATCGCTTCTCTTCTCGCGATCTCAATGACTCAAACTCTGAAAATTGGTTAATCATAATGTCTCCAAAGTACACTATAGTCATTAAGCTTGGCTCCTCGTCCCTTGTGGATGAGAATACCAGGGAAACCAGACTTGCCAACATGTCCAAGCTTGTCGAAACTATGGTCCAACTCCGTCGTCAAGGACATCGGATCATCGTTGTGTCTTCTGGAGCAATTGCTGTCGGAATGAGAGCCATGGGAATGAAAACAAGACCGTCAAAACTCGCCACAGTTCAAGCCCTTGCGTCCATTGGACAAGGAACGCTTATAGGACTTTGGGATAGTCTTTTCAAGCAATTCAATCAGCCCATTTCTCAGATCTTGTTGACCAGAAATGATATTGTCGATTTCACCCAGTACCGAAATGCTGTCAACACAATTAACGAAGTATTGGAGATGGGATGTATTCCAATTGTCAATGAAAATGATACATTATCTGTGGCAGAAATTAAGTTCGGTGATAACGATACGTTATCGGCCATCACTGCCGGAATGATGCATGCTGACTATTTGTTTTTGATGACGGATGTAGAAGCATTATACACTGCTAATCCTAGAACTGACCCAACAGCCCGGCCAGTACTTGTGGTGGATAAGGTCGAGGACTTAAATGTTGACACTAATAGCAGCTCCAGTAGTGTCGGAACAGGAGGTATGACGACCAAGCTTATTGCAGCTGAACTTGCTCATTCTGCTGGGGTAGTGACAATTATCTCATTGAGCAGCTGTCCAGAGTATATGCTTGATATTGTTGCCGATATCCAGGAATCCGAAGGACTCACCATAGACCAAATGAAGAATAGGCTCGAGATCAAGGTGCAGAATCACCAGATTCCTCTACACACACGATTCTTAGCTGCTCCCCGAGATCATGCCATCAAAAACGATAAGAAGTTCTGGATTTTGCATGGTCTTAAGACTAAGGGTTCTTTGATTATAGATGAAGGATGCTTCCTGGCATTAACCCGAAAAAATAGAGCCGGTTTACTCCCAGCTGGTGTTATAGATGTGGTGGGACAGTTCCATGAGAGTGAATGTGTAACGATCCAAGTTCTCGAGGATAAATCTGCTCCTATAGAGACTGCCAAAATGGTCGGACAATGTAGAGTCAATTACAGTTCAGTTGAAATATCGATGATCAAGGGCTGTCAAAGTAACGAAATTGAAGAGATACTTGGATTTGCAGACAGTGAGTATATTGCCCATAGAGATAATATTGCATTCCCTCCTGCCGTGCAAGAAGTGGTAATGCAGCTGACAAATAAGACTTGATATATAGATAAAACCATATTTTTTCCATGATTTTTTCCTCTTTAACAGTACACGCATTAGCATTCACTTCATTACTTAGCTTTCATATTTGACTTTAAGTTGCATTTATGCGAAAATCGCGTTTTACACATCAACTTAACTGATATGGAGATCCTCCTACCTAACGGCACATTTCGTTATCGGCAAGTTCTTCAAGACATTGAAGCTCTATCGTCGAATGAGCAGATTCTGGCTGTGGCGAGCTTCGGTGCAAATTTATATATAGGTACAAGCAATGGGCAGCTTCTTCATTTCCACCTGTTTGATGACAGCCCAGGATTCATCTTAATTTCCCAACAGAAAGTACGAAATTCCAACATTGTCAAGATCGTAGTGGTTGCAAAAAGTGAAAGAGTTGTAGTGTTGTGTGGAGGTATGATGCAATTGTTTCTGCTTCCTGAATTGTCCCCTGTACAATCGGGTAAGTTGAGAGATGTCGAAGACATACTGATATTCCATCATAACGATCTTATTGTAACCACAAAGGATAAATTACGGTTGATCCGGTTCACTAACGGAGATGTGAAGCTACTTCGATCCATACCTGACGTGTCTGGAATACGAGCAGTTGGTCATAGGTCAAATAATCTCATAACAATTGCAACTAAATCTGAATACAAGATTGTGAATCCAGAAGATTTATCCATTACTCCTTTGTTCGAGTATGACGATTCTGGAGAACTGCCTTCGAACATTGTGTCATATATAGCCAAGGATACCGGCAAGGAAGAAATATTGTTAACGATCAAGTCTGATACTCAGACATCTATTGGAATGTTCATTTCAGCTGATGGAGATCCTACCAGAGGAACATTATCCTGGATTGAGAAAGGCTATCCTTCACATGGAATTGTGGTAGAATATCCTTATGTTTTTGGGATATTCAATGAAAATAATTTGACGGTTTCATCTTTAGAGGATTTTGAGGTCAAGAGCGAGTTAGAAATTGATGGAGATTTGATATTTCTTCCACATCCAGTATCTGTGGAAAATGATAATTACGACATTGAAGGCTTTTCCAAACAAACATTGAGCAGTTCAGTTATCCTTTTTCATAAGAACAATATTGGAATATTATATAAGGAGACACCGACGAATTTGTTCTTTGAGCAATTTGTCAAGTACTTGAAGGGCGAGACAGACATCATACATGTGCTAGAAGGAGAAACAGATCCTTTATACAATCAGCTTTTATTTCTTTACTTGATCAAACAAAAGCAGTTCAAAAAGGTGGAGCTGTTCATGGATGAAGTGTTTAAAGAGATGATCCTATTCTTATACTCGAAAGAGCAAACAGAATTCAAGTTTTTCAAAGCAACTAAAGATGCCATGGAAATATTGAAGGGCCAGCTTGATGAAGATTTTAGAGCATTTGCACTTGAACATATTCGTCTGAAGTATTTGAAATTACATACGCCACTGTTGCAGTTGATGGCATATTCTCATTTTCAAAGTAGTGCTGCATTCATTGAATTTGCTAAACAAGACACGAACTCGTGGTCAGAAGAAACAGAAACACTTTCTAATATAGTGAAAGAACTAGAATCTAAGAAGTTGTATTCAGCTGTACTATACGTCTACATTTTGCTCAACAATGAAACACAAATATGCAATTTATCGCTCAAGTTCTTAACAAATGAATATGAAGATGAAAACTCGTTCAATTTTACAGACCTAATCCTCAAGCATGCTGCAAATATTGACGACATAAAGGTTTATAGAGATTCATTACTTGAGGTGCTTCGAGTGGAACCAAAGAAAGGTATTGCATACTTGAAGAAACACGTTGAAGGTAAGTTCAAAAGCATCCATAATGAAATTTTAAGTCAATCGCTGCAGCTTTCTACAGACGAAGACTTTGCTCAGTTAAAATTGGATGTGTTGGAAATGAACTTTAAAGAAGGATCTGCCACAGTAGAAGATCTTCTAGATCAACTCCTTCAAATGCTCAAAAGACCCGATGAAATTGCATCAAACAACATTGTTATCCTATATCAAACATATCTAATCGAGAATACCTTTTCTGGCCATAAGGGAATCAGCAGCTGGATAGGATTCTTGACTGCAATCAAAGATACAACCGAATGTAAAGAATTTCTTGTGCTATATCTCAAAGCATACGAGCTTTTAAATCAAAGTGGTCATAGACCAAGTATCCTACAAGAATTGACGAGTCTCCCTACATATGACTTTTTCAAATGTTGCTTCATTGACCAGAATCCCATTGAGTCTCTACTACAGTATAAAGATTACTACTCTGCTGAGGTTTATGCATTATTCAACCAATTTCCTTATCCATCGCCCACATTTTACATTGAGGTAGACTTAAATGAGTCTGCAGATGCTCAGAAGGGCCTATTATCGATTTTTGAGCATTATATATCCATTAAAGATCTTGAAGCTATCAAACATTTTATCAATACGTATGGATACATGTTTCCTCCAGGTGATATCATGGATAAACTCCCTTCAGACTTTTCAGTCGCCTTTGCACAAGAGTACTTGATGAAACTTTTCGCTGAGCTCGAATTTAAGCATAGACATTTAGTCATCAAAAAAGCTTTTAATAGACGAGAGGTCAAAGCTTCTAAAGACTTGTATAATGATATGACCACTCCAAAAGATTAATATATTAGTTTTTTAAAATAAATAACTATTTGCATGATTTACCAAAATAACATAAAGTAATCCACCAACATACCAACCAACATGAACAAACCTGATTTCACGTTATCGGTGAAAAACTTCCAGCAACTGGCAGGATTATCAAGGTCAGTCCCTTTTATTTTGTTCCAGAGCCTATAAAATCCATAAGCTCCAAAAGCATAGAATCCAGGTCCCATACCATTCATTACACCTGCTAAAAGGAATGAGGCAGCTTGTCCCACATACAAACCTTTCACAATTGGTCTTGTCTTATCTCCCCATGCGAGTGCAGTAGACTTGACTCCGGCTTTAATGTCAAATGCCTTATCTTGATGTGCGTATATACTGTCATAGATCATGGACCACAAAAAGTTGGACATAAATAATGGTCCAGCAACCAAAAAGTCTATAGGAGCCCCCACAGCTGGAAAACCAAGAAACGTTCCCCAACTGAAACAGATGGAGATCATAATCTGTGGGTAATACGTAAACCGTTTAAACAAAGGATATGCAGATATAAAGGGAATGGATAATGCTCCCACATAGAAACAGTCGAATGGAAGAGACAAAAGAACTGCCAAACCAATACTCATTTGAACGGCTAAGAACGCAAAAGCTTGTTTACTGGACACCCGGCCACTAGCTATAGGTCTTTCGGTTGTTCTTAGCACCTTATTATCGAGATCTTTATCGAGCATATCGTTGATGATGCATCCAGCACCTCTCATCACCAAAGCACCAATTGCGAACAAAGAAGACGCATACAAAAAGGTTCCCAAACTTGCATGAACAGCATACGATGCCATAGTAATTCCCCATAATGAGGGAATCAAAAGCAATGAGGTTCCCACAGGCTTTTCGAGACGTAACAATTCAGCGTATGGGATCCATTTTTCAGGTAAATGCTTTAACCATCCTAAGCCTGCGAGTCTGGCAAGTCTTGCAGATTCTTTTTGTTCTGGGGTAAAAACTGGGGTGAGAGTCGATGATGTGACTTGTGACTTATATCTAAAGCCATGTACCGAGAATGGCGTAATTCGAGGAAAAGAACGTATCCCTATAGCGGGTCTTCTTGCGAGGGACAAGAGCATTTGTAATTACTTTTCAATATGTTGGTGCGGTATATTAGTGGTGCGATCTGGTTGGAGAATATTACCGTTTTACTACCGTATATGCCGACACCGATGGAGTTACCGAGATATGAGCCAGAATAATGGTTTGGTCTTGGCATCAACCAATTCCTACCGATAATAGCATTCCGATTGCCGTCTTATATATCCGAGTACCGATAATAGAGCCGTCTTCAATTAAAAATTGTTCTATTATGCAAATATATACCGGCTATACTACAAAACACCATTTCAACCATACCATAAAAATTATTCTTGGATCACTCCACCATCCGCACGTCTTCGTCGTACAGATCAAACTCATTGCCATCGTTGGCTCGTTCTCGCATGGCTCTATGGCCATCTATAAGTACTTGTAGATTGTGTAGGTCTTCAGTTTTCCCCATTTTGGCATTTTGTTTATACATAAACACTTGTCTACACATTGGACATAACCCCTTAGATGTATCTTGTTCTAACCATTTAAGAATGCAATGGAGATGAAAATTATGTGTGCAACCTTCTCCTAAGATCAATGGACAGTCAGTTCCGGGATATTTACAGCTGGGGCAAGTCCCGTCAAAGGGGACTCTACAAATCCCACATAACTCATCAGTAAAGCCCAGATTATCCATCTTGAGATCCCAATGCCACGACGCCACGGCATTCCATTCTGCAATTTCAACTTTCATAAGAAAATCGGTGTTTGTATACTACGATTTAATTTCCACATCGCGATCGATTTATTATTTCTACATATTTTTGGTTGCGAAAATCTCTACACAACCTTCTTATATACTAAACCTTTGAAAATATCGAAGGAGTTTCCATCAGGTTGCAATTCAAGCTTTTCCCCGGTGGTCAAGTCATGTACCATAAGTAATCCGTTGTCATCGGTAATACCTTCGATACGGCAACGACGGTTTTGTCCGTCAGTAGAGACAGTTACAAGTTGATTGGAGTGGAACCATCTCTTATAATACAATGGCAAAAATGGTCTCATACCTGAGTGTTCAAATACACTGTAAAATTGATTGACAGTGTACAAGATTTTAGCCGTAAGGAATTCATGTTCGTATGGAGGTAAAGGAGGTAATCCTTTTTCTGCTCTCACTTCATTCAATTTAACAAGAATCAAATTAAGAGAAGTTGTTGGTGCTTCATTCGATACGTTGACACCAGCTCCCCAAACCAAGTTGAACTTACCATTCACAAACTGGGAGTTGACAATAGCACCTGCTATCTTAGCAAACTTTTCTTCTGTACCATCCACAGTTGAAGGACTTTCGTTATCCTTTAATGTCTTGAAATATTCAGGTTTAAGGGCATATATATCATTTGGCCATTTGAGTTTGATTGGCATATCTTCATAGCCAATTCCAGAACCTGCTTCTAAGCCTCCATAATTCAAAATCGACTCTAACACGGCAAGACCCAAAACATATTGCAAGGTAACGATGGATTTAGCGTTCTTTGGATCGACTCTGAATAAAACAGACTGAGCCATAACACCCTTTGGATTAATCCATACATTTCCTCCTCTACCTCTTCCAGCGACTTGGGTGGTAGCATTAAGCATAAATCCATGTGGCAAGTATGGCAACCAACGAGGGTTCTGGTCCATAAGAGTATTGGTTGATGTGACCACCTCTCCGTAACCAATAAATCTTCCGAAAAGAGGATTCTCAACTTTGTTGTACTTATACAATTCTTCCAAATACGTGAAGTATTTCTCCATGTCGAAATAAGGAGTTTCCTTAGCATCTGGAACTCCATCAGTGTGTACAATGAAATGGGCACCCTGATCTGGAGTTTCCACCACTTCTCCGGCTGGATGAAGATGGAAAGTATCATGGACATCTTCGAAAGAATTTCCAATGAAATCAAGATTTTCCTTCAAATTGTTTACTGTCTTTAAGGTGATAGAAGGATCATATAGACAAGCTAAATGAATAGGTGTGATTTGGGGAACACTAAAGTCTTGATTGACCTTGAGTCCCAATTTGGTCAAACAACCTTTCAAGAAAAGCTTTCTGTCATTATCAATTTCCACAAGATCTTTTAGCACATCTTGGCTTGAATCACCAGAAAACTCAGGATGGGAACCAGATAAAAGGGCTGCACCTTTTCCAACGCTACATAAAATGACAGCAGCATCTCCTCCTTCAACATCCAATGGCTCAGTGTATCTAGCAAGAACTTCCACACCCTTCTTCGAGTCAGCATCAACAAATACTCCTCCCCCATTATGATAATTTGGAACAAACTCAGGACAATCAGGAACCAGTCCCTTGACAGCCAATTGTGTAATTCTAGCACCATCGTGGGTATTATATTTGAATCCTTTATAAGCAGAGCCTCTGCAAACTCCAGGAAAAAATCCTAACTCTCTGGGGCCAGATACTTCCATATCAGTATCTTCCTCAAATTCTACTCTCTTTCCAGCATAATAACCTCCAGCACAGAAACCGATGAATTTACCTCCTTTACGAACAAATTCCGTAATAAGACGATTACCCTTACCATTGAGAGAATCACAATATGGTAGGTCTGCACCACCTGGGATAACCAAAGCTTTGGTCTTCAATTGCCAAGGATCATTGAGAAGAGAGCTTTCTCCAACCGTAACGACCGCGTAATAAGGCAGCAAGTGGAATCTAAGCGACTCCAAACAATGTTTGATACTTTCGGCAGTAGTACCGGGACCAGAATATACAAGAACGTTCATGAAAGTTGTCTTCTCAACGAAATGTTAGGGTTAATGTGAGCAAGACCGCACTCTTTATATAGACTGAAAAATTCACAAATGTTGAGTGATGACTGCGAGTCATTTTGAAAAAAAAGTTGAGTTAGTGCATTGACTGCAGTTAAGACTCATTTTTATTTACCCAATGGAAGAAGTCGGAGAAGCCATTACCCTCGATCCTCAACCAGGTTACGTGCTCAAATCTCGCGTGTTACAGTCCGAGACCATTATCCTCGGAACAAAGGTGTTTATCAATGTTTGTCAGGACTCTCAGGTTCCTCAACCTCTGATTCCTTTTGATCCAAACGTGGTGTTTCCTCTAATTGTGGACAATAAATGGGAGATACCAATCATAGTATCACAGGAAAAAAGTGTCAAGGATAAAAAGGGCCAAACTTCCTATTGTTATGACTGCTGTATTAACGAGACGTGTTTGAGATGGTGCATCGTGGACGCAAACCTTAAACTGATCTTAAATGAATGGTGTATCGAGGCCGTGGAAATCTTATATAGCCTTACCCTTGACAGGCAGTACACAATTCCCAAGATGATGAGTAAAGGCGAACTTAGCCAAACAGAGATTAAAAAGAGCGAATTATCAGATACTGGACTTCATAAGAAACTCGAAGAAATGAAGCGAGACGAGACCCTTGCATTGCTCGAAGAAGTACGTGACAGCGATCACATGGAAGAGGATACAGATACTGTTGACATTTTTGGTAGAACTGAGGTCAAGAAACCGCTTATCGAAGAACTTGATAGCTCTGACAGGAAGCCAGAAACCACAACTATAAATGCTTCGAAGCTTGCCAAAACCCCGGTCCCTTCTATACAAATGAAACATGCGCATGGGAATACAATACAATACACTGTCAGTTTCCAGAAAGTCGAAGACCCGTTCAAATTTGTTGTCAAGTTTGAATCCAATCTTCCGTACGAATTTATCAAGTTGGAACACGCAACGGCTGAGCTCTTCATCAGTTCTAAATCTTCAAAGTACCAATTTGAGTCCGGAGAAAACAAGTCACAGTTGAAGATACCTCTACCTGGTGCAACCAACAAGTTTGAAAGCTTTTCGGTAGGCAACATGTTGTACGTCTTTTGTGACTAATTTATTCGCAACCGGTGGTAGTTATTCCGCACTTACATACCGAAAGCGGAAATGCGCTAGAGATAACCTCAAGTCTCGCGAGCGCATTTATTTAAATCTCATCTCCATATTCCGGGCCATTTTTTCTAGATATTTAATCAACCATGAGTGAAGAAAGACTTTTGAATGGTGACTTTGAATCTTATGAGTCTGTGGTCACGGATAATCCAAAAGAAGTTAGCACGTTATCTTCAGAGCTCAGATACACTGTTAAATCGTCTGGTCCTTTGGTGGTGAGTTTTTTCCTCCAGTATTTGCTTTCTGTTACTTCGATTTTTGCAGCAGGGAAACTAGGAGCCAAGGAGTTGGCTGCTGCTTCATTGGCAGTTTGTACTTTCAATATCACGGGTCTTGCCGTGTACCAAGGTATGTCAACCAGTCTTGATTCGTTTTGTTCTCAGGCTTATGGATCTGGAGATTTGCACAATGTAGGAGTATACTTCCAGAGATGCTCCCTTATGATCTTTACAGTAACGGTGTTCCCATTGAGTATCATTTGGTACTACTCTGCCTCGATCCTCAAACCATTAATCGGAGATGAAGAATTGGCCGAATTAGCCCAGGTTTACTTAAGAATCATCACTTTGGGTACCCCAGGATTGTTCCTTTTTGAAACGGGAAAGAGATTTTTACAAGCTCAGCAGATCTTTGATGCTGCTACGTATATTTTGATCATTGTGGCCCCAATAAATATTGTGTTGAATTACATTTTAGTATGGCACCCAACTTATGGTTTAGGATACATTGGTGCACCTATCGCCGTCTCCATAGTGTATTGGCTCATGACCCTTTTGATGGTGGCATATGTGGCATTTATTGACGGGAAAAAGTGCTGGAATGGATTCGACTGGAACAAAGCCACCAGTAATTGGATTCCAATGTTGAAGTTAGCATTACCAGGAGTCATTATGGTTGAAGCAGAGTACTTGGCATTTGAGGTGTTAACCATACTCGCAGCTTCCTTCGGAACAGATGCATTGGCTGCTCAATCCATTGCTTCCAATGCCGGCTCTTTGGCTTTCCAATTGGCATTCGCTGTAGCAGTAGCTATTACCACCCGAATTGGCCATTATGTTGGATCTAAAAATATCCAAGGAGCAAGAGTGTTGTTGCAAGTCTTTTTGGTGATTGGTATCATGATATCTATCATTAACTTCCTGGTAATTTTCTTTGGTAGAGGAATTATTGCTAGATTATTTACAGATGAGAAACCCACAATTAAAATTGCCAAACAATTACTTTGTTTAACTGCTACTAACCAGATCGCCGATTCATTCAATGTTCTCGGAGCTGGTGTTCTTAGGGGACAGGGAAAACAAAGAATTGGATCCATTCTCAATATGGTTTCTTACTATCTTGTTGCTTTACCAATAGGTTATGTATTGGCTCTTCCATTAGGCTTTGGTGTTTCCGGACTTTGGATGGGATTGATTGCCGGTGTGGCCTTCTTAGCAGTTTCAGAAGGTATAGTCATCTACAAAAGCGATTGGGATCAAATCTTGATCGAATCCTACAACCGTCACGATCATTAATAGAATAAGTTGTAACATAGATTAAATATACCATTTTATAGACAGTTCGCGAAGACTTGATTTGATTTTTTTGCGATGAGATTGAACTAAAATTGAAAATTAACCATGCCTCCAAGAAGAAAATTCGATAAAAAGAACGCCACTACGTTCCAGGTGGTTCACAGAGCACATGATGACGAACTTTACTTTGATAATGATGCTTCAAGACACGTGCTTGTGTCGGTAGACAACAAAAAACAGTCTTCTGCCCCAGCTCTTACATCATCTAATGCTCACGGGAAAGAAGAATTAGAGGAACTCCTAGGTGAAGAAGCAAAAACATTCAGGGACAACGAAGGTTTGGCTGCCCAATATGGTATTTACTTTGATGATACGAAGTACGATTACATGCAGCATTTGAAGCCAATGGGTGAGAGTGAAGATGCAATTTTCATCGCCAAAAAGGAATCAACTAAACCCAAGAAAAAGGCAGATTTGATGGAATTGTTAAAAGATCAACTTCCTTCAGAAAATAAGAGAAAAATCACACAAGAAGATTTGGAAAATATTCCTAGAGAATTACAAGGGTTCAACCCTGACATAGATCCTCGTTTGAGAGAAACATTGGAAGCTTTAGAAGATGAAGCGTACATCGAAGAAACCGAACAAAAGGAAGAGAACGTGGAAGATTTTTTCAACGATATCTTGAAATCTGGAGAAGCTGGAGACGAATATGAAGACGAATACGACGAAGAGTTTGATGAGTGGGATATGGATAATTACCAAGATGAGTTTGACGATTACAGTGACAGAGAATACCAGCATGACGATTTACGAGACGATGAATTACCTTTCAATGAAGGCCAAGCTCCAGAAGATGCCACTAACGTAACGATAAGCACTGCATGGGAAAAGGATTTCCAAAAATTCAAGAAGAACCATTATAATTCAGACGATTCGGATAACGATTTCGATGAAGAAGAAGAAGCTCAAGATGAATTCGATGAATTGCCAGAACTTCCCACAATTAACAAATCTAACAAATCCAATAAATTGAGCAAGACCAAACTCAGAAAAAAGAAAGGAGCTATGACAGATGTTTCTTCCTTTTCCATGTCATCATCAGCAGTTTTCAGAACGGAAGGATTGACTCTCTTGGATGATAGATACGAAAAGCTCTCCAAAGATTTTGAAAAAGAGGAAGATGAAGAAGAGTATTCTGAGTTTCGCATGGAAGAAGAAAGAGGTGATTTTGAAGATCTTCTTGACGATTTCCTCGACAATTACGAGTTGGAAAAGGGAGGCAGAAAATTAACCAAGAAGAATGAGGAACTCAAGAAAATTCAAATAGCATCTGACAAGGCATCTAACAGCAAACATGCCAAGAAGAGACAGGAAACTCTTGACCTGTTTAGTAAATTAACTATATAGATCACAATAAGATACTTAATGCATTAACTTTTGCACCCAAAAGTGAGCACCGCGAAACATTTTTTCAACAAAAAACTTCACTTGAAATAACTTAGGCAGCAAGCTCTTGAGTTATTGGTCTGATTAGAAGTGACAGATTTGAGTGCAAAGTGATATCGTTTCCTAGAGCTCACAAGAAGTTAGTCTACACGTTTGTTGGAATATCCTGTCTCTTATATTTGCTTAATTATTGGATTAGACCTATTTTACCCTTGGAATCTATCACCCATACCCCAGCCAAATCGTCAAACATGTCTTCCGTTTCAAAAGTCTACACAGATGTGTTGGCATCTAAGCCACAGAATTACTGGGACTACGAGAATGTCGCTTTGAAATGGAACTCCCAGGACAAATATGAAGTTATCCGGAAACTTGGAAGAGGAAAGTACTCTGAAGTGTTCTTAGGTGTTGAACTTCCAACCGGTAATAAATGTGTCATTAAAGTTTTGAAACCAGTGAAGAGGAAAAAGATCAAAAGAGAAATTTCCATCTTACAAAACTTGGTGGGAGGACCTAACGTCATTAAATTGTTGGATATTGTAAGAGAACCTTCTCTGAAAACGCCTGCTTTGGTGTTTGAACACGTTAACAACATTGACTTCAGAACCTTGTATCCTACTTTCACCGACTACGACATCCGTTATTACATGTACGAGCTACTCAAGGCATTGGATTTTTGTCACCTGATGGGAATAATGCACAGAGATGTAAAGCCACACAACGTCATGATTGACCACGATGCCAAAACCTTGAGATTGATCGACTGGGGGTTGGCCGAATACTACCACCCGGGAACAGAGTACAACGTGCGAGTTGCATCCAGATATTTTAAGGGACCAGAACTTTTGGTTGACTTCAGATTCTACGACTATTCATTGGACTTATGGTCTTATGGATGCATGTTTGCTTCGATGGTCTTGAAGAAAGAGCCATTTTTCCACGGTAAATCTAACACAGACCAGCTTGTACAGATTGTGCGGGTGTTGGGTTCCGACGACTTGAATAAGTATCTCCGTAAGTACAACTTGAAGTTGACAGAAGAATATGAAGATTTAGGCTACTACAACAGAAGACCATGGAAGAGATTTGTCAACGAAAAAAACCAACATCTTGTGAGTGATGAGTTCTTGGATTTGATCGACAAATTGTTAAGATACGACCACCAAGAAAGACTCACAGCCCAAGAGGCCATGGCCCATCCGTATTTCGATCCCGTAAGGAAAGCATAAATATATATCGTTAATCGCCGTCGTGCGAAGACCATGTCAACCATTTGATTTGGGCCGCACTTTCATTCAGGCCGCACTTCTGTTATCTATCAGTAGTGGTTTCTCTATGACAAAATTCCATTCTAAAGTGTACACAGATGTGCTTGCATCGAAACCCAAATCGTACTGGGACTACGAGAACTTCCAGCTCACGTGGAATCCCACCGAACCCTACGAGATTCTAAGTCGAATTGGCCGCGGGAAGTATTCGGAAGTATTTCTAGGGGTCCACACTCAACAGGGCAGTTATTGTGTGATAAAAGTGTTGAAACCGGTTAAGAAGAAGAAAATCAAGCGGGAAATATCTATTCTCAAAAATGTATGTGATGGGCCCAACATTGTTGGTGTTCACGATATCGTTAAAAACCCGGCTCTGAAAACGCCTGCCATTGTGTTTGAGTACATTGAGAACGTTGACCACCGATCATTGTATCCAACTTTCACAGACTACGACATCCGCTTCTATATGTACGAGCTACTCAAGGCATTGGACTATTCCCATCTGATGGGGATCATGCATCGAGACGTCAAGCCAAATAACATCATGATTGACCACGCCAACAAGAAGTTACGGTTGATCGACTGGGGGTTGGCAGAGTACTATCACCCTGGTACTGAGTACAACGTGAGGGTGGCTACGAGGAACTTCAAGGGTCCGGAGTTGCTCTTAGACTTTAGATATTACGATTACTCATTGGATATATGGTGTTTGGGATGCACGTTGGCAGCTATTGTGTTCAAGAAGGAACCATTCTTTTTCGGCAAACTGAACCCAGACCAATTGGTGCAGATAGTACGGGTGTTGGGGTCTCAGGATTTACAGAACTATTTGAACAAGTACAATCTTCGATTGTCGGACGAGTTTGAAGATTTAGGATTTTACAGCAAACGGCCATGGACCAAGTTTATCACAGCTGAGAACCAGCATCTAATCACCGAGGAGTTTCTAGATTTCATAGACAAAATCTTGAAGTTCGATCACCAGGAACGGCTCACAGCCCAGGAGGCCATGGCCCATCCGTACTTTGATCCTGTTAGAGTAGTTCCAGAGGTTAGAGAATCAACGTCTGGGCCTGTGGAGACGGATATGGCTGAAGCCACAGATATGGCCACAGATACGCCCATTTAATGGTGGAGCTGGGCCTGTCAGCCGGTTGCCAGTCAGCCGGTCAATTTCACACCGTGTAACCTCCTCTCTCTCTTCATAGCACCTGATTATCACCCCATTTGACTCCACTAGATATAGACCCTTGTACAGTATGTAACAATAATCGACGACATTTACATTTTGCAGCTTTGCGCGACTTTTCTAGAACTTCTTTCAACACAGATATAAAGCTGCAACTTTCACCACTGGTACCACAGAAACACGAAACACAAACACAAACACAAAACAATGGCCGAACGTTCTATAGTTTACTTTGATATCACTGCCGGAGGCGTGAAACAAGGAAGAGTCGCCTTCCGTTTATTCAACGACGTTGTCCCCAAGACTGCTGAAAATTTCAGAGCTCTTTGTACTGGTGAGAAAGGTTCCACCGAATCAGGTATTCCATTGCACTACAAGGGCTCTATTTTCCACCGTGTCATCAAGGATTTTATGTGTCAAGGGGGGGACTTCACCCATGGCTCGGGAATTGGAGGTGAATCGATCTACGGGGCCAAATTCGAAGATGAAAACTTCAAGATGATCCACGATAAGCCATTTTTGTTGTCGATGGCAAACGCCGGGCCAAACACCAATGGATCTCAGTTCTTCATCACCACCGTTCCAACTCCTCATTTGGATGGTAAGCATGTTGTTTTCGGGGAAGTTATTCAAGGTAAATCAATTATCAGACGGATGGAAAGATGTGCCAAAGGTGCTAACGATAAACCAGCTGAAGATTGGATCATTGCTGATTGTGGAGAATTGCCTTCAGACTATGTTCCAGTAGCCGAAGATGACGGAACTGGGGATATCTACGAAGAAACCTTGAAGGATAACGATAGTATCGACGTGAACAAGCCTGAATCTGTGTTTAAGGTTGTCAAAGCATTGAAGGATATTGGAACCAGCCAATTGAAGGCCGGAAAATTGGAAATCTCCCTCAGCAAATACTCCAAGGCTGCCGGATTCTTAGATGACTACTTTCCTGAAGATCTTGGCCCAGAAGACTTGAAGACTTTACACGAATTGAAGCAATCACTTTTCTTGAACGCAGCTTTGGTGGCCTTGAAATTGAAAAACGGTAAAAAGACCGTTGAAGCCGCTGACAGAGCATTGGAGGAAATCAATGAGGAACCCAATATCACAGAACAATCGAAAGCTAGAGCTAAGGCCTTGTACAGAAAAGGTATGGGACAATTATTGCTGAAAAACGAAAGTTCAGCAAAAGAAAGCTTAGAAGAAGCGCTTAAATTTGCACCTGAAGACGGGGCTATTATTAAAGGATTACAAGATGTTAAAACCAGCATCAAAAGTCGTCGGGAAAAGGAGAAGAAGGCCATGTCCAAGTTCTTCAGTTAGACCAGTAAATAAAATAAATCAATACACCGCGTATATTTGAGACACATGAACATCTCATCCCGCGAAACTCCAACTTCGCTCGCCTCTTGAAAAATTGTCAAGCTCTACAATAACATTAGCTTATTTCTTCACTGGTGGTAATCTAGGTGAAATCAAATCATTTAGAAGTTCTCCGTGTCACAGAAATATTGTAAGTACTCATTAATTTGATTGCTTCTGTTATACACTCCCATTTTCCAATTAATTATCCTTGTAATATATTTCCATTTTCCACATTTTTCAAATTCCCCCAAATCTGATAGATATTTTTAATTCAATTAGTAATCCCAAAAAACCCAGAAAAAAAATACAATAAAATCTTTCCAAAAAAACATCCAATATGAGTAGAGAATTCCCATATTCAAGTGCTCCACTTCGGGCTGTTAAAGAAGTTCAGTTTGGTTTATTATCTCCAGAAGAAATCAGAGCCATTTCGGTTGCCAAGATTGAATACCCGGAAACCATCGATCAATCAACGAAAAAGCCTAGAGAGGGTGGTTTGAATGATCCTAGATTGGGATCCATCGATAGAAACTTCAAATGTCAAACTTGTGGTGAAGATATGGCTGAATGTCCTGGACATTTTGGTCATATCGAATTGGCCAAGCCAGTTTTCCACATTGGTTTCATTGCAAAAATCAAAAAGGTTTGTGAATGTGTCTGTATGCATTGTGGTAAGTTACTTTTAGACGAAACCAATCCTGCTATGGCTCAAGCCATTAGAATTAGAGACCCAAAAAGAAGATTCAATGCAGTATGGAACGTCTGTAAGACCAAAATGGTTTGTGAAGCTGACCCAGAAGAAGAAAATAACAATGGTATTTCCGCTCCAACCTCCTCCGGTAGAGGAGGTTGTGGTCACACACAGCCTACTGTTCGTAGAGATGGTTTAAAACTTTGGGGAACTTGGAAACAAAGTAAGACCGAAGGTGATGAACAACCTGAGAGACGTCTTTTATCCCCAACTGAAATCTTAAATGTTTTCCGTCATATTAGTGTTCAAGACTGTCAAAGGCTTGGTTTTAACGAAGACTACGCTAGACCTGAATGGATGCTTATAACCGTCTTACCGGTTCCTCCACCACCTGTCAGACCATCTATTGCTTTCAATGATACTGCAAGAGGTGAGGATGATTTAACATTTAAGCTTGCTGATGTTTTAAAAGCCAATATAAACGTTCAAAGATTGGAGATGGATGGATCTCCTCAACACGTCATTAGTGAATTCGAAGCTTTACTTCAATTCCATGTGGCCACCTATATGGATAATGATATTGCTGGTCAACCACAAGCATTGCAAAAGACTGGTCGTCCGATCAAATCTATTAGAGCAAGATTAAAGGGTAAAGAAGGTAGACTTAGAGGTAATTTGATGGGTAAAAGAGTTGATTTTTCTGCTCGTACTGTTATTTCTGGTGATCCTAATTTAGATTTGGATCAGGTTGGTGTTCCACTTTCTATTGCTAGAACCTTGTCATATCCAGAAATTGTCACTCCATTTAATATTCATAGATTAACCGAGTTCGTTAGGAATGGTCCTAATGAACACCCAGGTGCTAAATATGTTATCAGAGATAGTGGTGACCGTATTGATTTGAGATATAACAAAAGAGCTGGTGACATTGCTTTGCAGTATGGTTGGAAAGTTGAAAGACATTTAATGGATGATGATCCTGTGTTGTTTAACCGTCAACCTTCTCTTCATAAAATGTCCATGATGGCACATAGAGTGAAGGTGATGCCTTACTCTACTTTCAGATTGAATTTGTCTGTCACATCTCCTTATAATGCTGATTTCGATGGTGATGAAATGAACTTGCATGTTCCTCAATCTCCAGAGACCAGAGCTGAATTATCTCAAATTTGTGCTGTGCCGCTTCAGATTGTTTCTCCACAATCTAATAAGCCAGTTATGGGTATTGTGCAAGATACTTTATGTGGTATCCGTAAGATGACTTTACGGGACAATTTTATTGAATATGACCAAGTGATGAATATGTTATACTGGATCCCTAATTGGGATGGTGTTATTCCTCCACCAGCAATTATCAAACCAAAACCATTATGGAGTGGTAAACAATTACTTTCCATGGCTATTCCAAAGGGTATTCATTTACAAAGATTGGAGAGTAGTTTGTCCAGTCCAAAGGATAATGGTATGTTAATTGTGGATGGTGAAATAATGTTTGGTGTCGTCGATAAGAAGACAGTTGGTGCTACTGGAGGTGGTTTAATTCACACAGTTTTCAGAGAAAAGGGACCTCAAGTATGTGCACAATTGTTTAGTAATATTCAAAAGGTAGTCAATTTCTGGTTACTTCACAATGGTTTCTCCATTGGTATTGGTGATACCATTGCAGATTCTGAAACAATGAAGACAGTTACTACTACTATTGAAGAAGCTAAAAATAAAGTCCAAGAAATTATCTTGGACGCCCAAAAGAACAAGTTGGAACCAGAACCTGGTATGACATTAAGAGAATCGTTTGAACATAATGTTTCAAGAGTTTTAAATCAAGCTAGAGATACCGCTGGTCGTTCTGCTGAAATGAGTTTGAAGGATTTAAATAATGTCAAACAAATGGTTACGTCTGGTTCTAAAGGTTCTTTTATTAATATTTCTCAAATGTCTGCATGTGTGGGTCAACAAATTGTGGAAGGTAAACGTATTCCTTTCGGTTTTGCTGATAGAACTTTACCCCATTTCACAAAGGATGATTACTCTCCAGAATCTAAGGGTTTCGTGGAAAACTCTTATTTGAGAGGGTTGACTCCTCAAGAATTCTTCTTTCACGCAATGGCTGGTAGAGAAGGTTTGATTGATACCGCTGTCAAGACTGCTGAAACTGGTTATATCCAACGTCGTTTGGTTAAGGCTTTGGAAGATATTCTGGTTCATTATGATGGTACTACAAGAAACTCCTTGGGTGACATTATTCAATTCCTTTATGGTGAAGATGGTATTGATGGTACTCAAGTTGAAAAGCAATCTGTGGATACTATTCCTGGCAGTGATGCGGCGTTTGAGAAGAGATATAGAATTGACCTTTTGCAAGATGAGCTCGCTATTGAATCTTCTAAAGCTATCAAGGGTGATGTTGAATTGCAAAGGTTACTTGATGAAGAATTTGATCAATTGAAGAAAGACCGTGATTATTTACGTAATGTGTGCTTTACTAATGGTGATTCAAGTTGGCCACTTCCACTTAATTTACGTCGTATTGTCCAAAACGCTCAACAAATCTTCCACTCTGGAAGACAAAAGGTTTCGGACTTGAAATTGGATGAAATAGTTTTGGGTGTAAGAGATCTTTGCGAAAAGCTCTTAGTGGTTAGAGGTGATTCCAAACTCGCTAAAGAAGCCCAAGAAAATGCCACTTTGTTGTTCCAATGTTTGGTACGTTCAAGACTTGCTGCTCGTCGTGTTATCGAAGAGTTTAAGTTGAACAGAATCTCTTTCGATTGGGTATTGGGTGAAGTTGAAAATCAATTCCAAAAGTCTGCTGTTCAACCAGGTGAAATGGTTGGTGTTATCGCCGCCCAATCTATTGGTGAACCAGCTACACAGATGACGTTGAATACTTTCCATTATGCGGGTGTTTCCTCCAAGAATGTTACATTGGGTGTTCCTCGTCTTAAGGAAATTTTGAACGTTGCTAAGAATATCAAGACTCCAGCTCTTACTGTTTACTTGGATAAGGATGTTGCAGCTGACATTGAAAAGGCTAAGGTTGTCCAATCTGCTATTGAACATACAACCTTGAAAAATGTTACTTCGGCCACTGAAATTTTCTACGATCCTGATCCAAGAAGTACTGTTATCGAAGAGGATTATGATACTGTTGAGGCATACTTTGCCATTCCAGATGAAAAGGTGGAAGAATCTATAGAGAAGCAATCTCCTTGGTTACTTCGTCTTGAATTAGACAGAGCTAAAATGTTGGATAAACAGTTGACCATGTCCCAAGTTGCTGAAAGAATTTCTCAGAACTTTGGTGAAGATTTGTTCGTTATCTGGTCTGATGATACTGCTGATAAATTGATTATCAGATGTAGAGTTGTTCGTGATCCTAAGTCCTTGGATGAAGAAGATTCCGAGGAAGATCAAATCTTGAAGAGAATTGAAAGTCATATGTTGGAATCTATTTCTTTGAGAGGTATTCCAGGTATTACCAGGGTCTTTATGATGCAGCATAAGATCAATTATATTGACGACATCGGAGAATTCCAACAAGGTCAAGAATGGGTCTTGGAAACCGATGGTGTCAACTTGGCTGATGTTATGAGCATTCCAGGTGTTGATTCTAGTAGAACTTACTCCAATAATTTCATTGAAATTCTTTCTGTATTGGGTATCGAAGCAACCAGATCTGCTTTGTACAAGGAAATTTTGAATGTCATTGCTTTCGATGGTTCCTATGTTAATTATCGTCACATGGCTTTATTGGTTGATGTTATGACGTCTCGTGGTCACTTGATGGCTATTACTCGTCATGGTATTAATAGAAACGATACTGGTGCCTTGATGCGTTGTTCTTTCGAAGAAACTGTGGAAATCTTACTTGAAGCTGCGTCCGCTGCTGAGTTAGATGACTGTAGAGGAATATCTGAGAATGTTATGTTGGGACAGATGGCTCCATTAGGTACTGGTGCTTTTGATGTAATGATTGATGATAAGATGTTGAAGGGAGCCGATGTCAGTGGTGGAATTGAAGATCTTGATGGGGGAGCTACTCCTTACAAGGATTACAGCATGGAAGATGATAAGATTCAAATGTTCGATGAAGGTGCTGGTGGAGCAGGATTCTCTCCAATTCACACGGCTCAAGTCAGCGAAGGAAACGGTGGATTGACCAGTTATGGAGGTGTTACTTCACCTTCACCAACTTCACCATTCTCTTACGGTGCTACCAGTCCTGGATATGGAGGAGTTTCTAGTCCCGCTTATGGTGCTGGTCCAACCTCTCCTTCATACTCACCTACATCACCATCCTATTCTCCAACTTCGCCAAGTTATAGTCCAACATCACCATCCTATTCTCCAACTTCGCCAAGTTACAGTCCAACTTCGCCAAGTTACTCACCAACTTCTCCTAGTTACTCACCAACATCGCCAAGTTACTCACCAACATCGCCAAGTTACTCACCAACATCGCCAAGTTATTCTCCTACTTCGCCAAGTTATAGTCCAACTTCTCCAAGTTATTCTCCAACTTCGCCAAGTTACAGTCCAACATCTCCAAGTTACAGTCCTACCTCACCAAGCTATTCCCCAACATCTCCAAGCTACAGTCCTACCTCACCAAGCTATTCACCAACTTCGCCAAGTTACAGCCCAACTTCGCCAAGTTACAGCCCAACTTCGCCAAGTTACAGCCCAACTTCGCCAAGTTATAGTCCTACCTCCCCATCGTACTCTCCTACTTCCCCAAGCTATAGCCCTACTTCCCCATCCTACTCCCCTGGCAGCCCTTCATACTCCCCAAGTGAACCAAAGCCAAAACAAGAAAAGGATGAAGAGTAATTTTGAGGTCAAGGTAATCACTGTAATTTTCTGTAAATTGTTTTTATAGTCAAATCCTTAGAAGGAAATTTAAACACTGAAATATTTTTTCGCAGCATAGAGATGCGATTTTTTCTTCGTAGGGTTAACGAAATGAGCCACGATACTCATCATAAGACCACTAGACCAGTAGACAGAACCTCAGATGCTAAGACAGAAAGTAACAAAGTGAGTAAACCATCTGGAAACTCGCTCAAAGAGAGGGAAAAGAGGAGAAAACAGGTGTTTAAGCCTGTTCTTGAAAACCCATTTACTCAAGTGAACTGGCCCTTTGTAGAACCAGAATTGGGCAACAGTATCAAAGACTCACTTCAAGTCGTACTCAGCAG
Source organism: Yamadazyma vaughaniae (assembly GCA_030569695.1). Lineage (NCBI taxonomy): Eukaryota > Fungi > Ascomycota > Pichiomycetes > Serinales > Debaryomycetaceae > Yamadazyma > Yamadazyma vaughaniae. Next base: position 406,247 of record JAJMLO010000006.1, on the reverse strand, counting down.
ATTCAAACAGTCATCCATTGACACGAAAAACACTTCTAGAGGCCTTCATGTGGGTTTCAATGCTACGACACAAGCATTAGAAGATCAGGCCAAGGGAACAGATAGAGGCATTAGATATGTATTTGTGTGCAAATACGACATTTCTCCATCAATTCTCACTCAGCATTTCCCTATACTTACTTACACAGCCTCAAAGGGTACAGATTCTACTGTCAGACTCATACAGCTTCCCAGAGGATCATCACAAAAGCTTTCAGATGCTTTAGGACAAGAAGCATCGATTATCGGATTGGCAGACGACTTGGAGCTCTCCAAAGAGTTTTATCAAATGTACAACCAACTAGACCGTGTTGAAGTCCCATTCTTGGAACATTCGGATAATGGAGAGATTGAATACAGAAAGCCATCGATCCATTTTCTCTCAACCTCGGCCCCGGTTGGTGGTAAGAGAAATCGATGAGAATATAGGTTTAATGATTAACGAGTAATGAATAAAACGCGTAAATTTTTCACTTTGGTATTTCAAACTTATCATCTTTCAGTATGACCAAAACACCTTCTTTAACTCTAGAACTCCCCTGGGTTGAAAAATATCGTCCTCATAAGCTTGATGATATTGTAGGAAACGAAGAAACTGTCGAGAGACTCAAGCTTATTGCCAATGATGGGAATATGCCTCATATGATTATCTCAGGGTTACCAGGTATTGGAAAGACTACCTCCATCCATTGTTTAGCATTGGAGCTTTTAGGACCTGAATTATATAAACAGGCTACCCTAGAATTGAATGCATCTGATGACAGAGGTATCGATGTTGTACGTAATAGAATCAAACAATTTGCTCAAACCAAGATCCAATTACCACCAGGAAGACACAAGATCATTATTCTAGATGAAGCTGATTCGATGACCCCAGGAGCTCAACAGGCATTGAGAAGAACCATGGAAATTTATTCCAATACCACTAGATTTGCCTTTGCTTGTAACCAATCCTCAAAAATAATAGAACCATTGCAGTCACGGTGTGCTATACTAAGATACAATAAACTTGCAGATGACCAAGTGTTGACGCGTTTGCTTGAAGTATGTGAAATGGAAAAGGTGCAGTATAACACTGAAGGTTTACAAGCTTTAATTTTCACTGCTGAAGGAGATATGAGACAAGCCATCAATAATTTGCAGAGTACTGTTGCCGGTTTTGGGTTTGTTAATGATGTTAATGTATTCAAGATCGTAGATCAACCTCATCCTTTGGTTGTAAAGAAAATGCTCAAATGCTGTTGTACAAATAGTGACATTGATTTGGCTATTGATTTGCTTGATAGCTTATGGGTTAAAGGTTATTCAGCTATTGATATAGTCACTCTGGCTTTCAAAGTAGCCAAAACCCTTCCTGACATAAATGAACTGAAGAGATTGGAAGTGATTAAAGAAATCGGATTCACTCATATGAGAGTCCTCGAAGGTGTATCTACATATTTGCAATTGTGTGGTTTATTAGCCAAAATTTGTGATATTTAATTTCCATCTATGTATAAATTATGTACTCTTATAGGCATTACAAAGCATATTAAAATGCTCAATTTGTTCATTAATAAAGTAATCTGATTTCTCTTGATTTTCATTCTTTAAAATATTGACAATCAAAAAGTAATTATTGTAAAGAAATATTTCCTTGTCCGATGAATTCTTGATTTGGTTACTGAGTTTCGTTAATGTATTTTCGAAGTCATTCCTCAATCTTGACATAGAGGTGTAAAGCGGCTCACCCTTTAATGTTTCAACTTCCCTTGTCCCATTGACCTCTAGAACACTCAATTTCAAAAGACCAGAGAGAAGTTGGCCGAATTGTTGAGTTAAAACTGTTGGTGCTAGATTTCCCTTATTTCCTCCTATTCGTATGATTGACTTTTTCATTGCATCACAATTCAAGTCGATAATCTTGGTGAATTGGGGCCACAATAAAAGTAAAAGTGAATTAATATGGTCCTCCAACACAGGAATATGGAATTGATTGTGTAATTGGATCTGAGAAGTTTGGATTAACCGAATCATTAACAAGATGGCGTAGGCATCACAGCTTCCTTGGAATGTATGCGTCATTCTCGAAGAATTCAATGCTGTGGATGCCCTATTAGCGGCCAGAAATATGGAAGGCATATGGGTTATAAGCCAGGTGACAAATTCTCTACCAATACTGTAAACGTTTTCAAACATCAACAATGACCAATCTTTTTTGGTGGTTTCCCCCAGAACTTCATCAACCATATCTACATCGTGAAACTTCTCTTCTCCATGAAAGAAGAACTCCACAACAAAGAGATATTCCACCACCACGTTGTCCAACAATGCGGTGAACCACTGATTGAATACAAATTCAATCCAGTATCCAAAAGGAGTTGTTTCCGCTATTTGTGCCGGCATAGCTGTTTTGTGACCAGATTTAGGTGTAGATATTATTTCAATCCTTTTATCAACTGAGTTCAAGTACTCTAAGAATGTTACCTTGTTCTGCACCACCGGCTGAGCACTTTGACTAGCAGTAGCACCAGGATAAATCCAACTTTTTAAGCCTCCACTCAAGTAAGCTAATCTGTCATCCGTACCAGTTGCTCCGTCGGCTCCTAATACCATTGTAGAGTCAACGTGTCTAATACTAAGCTTTTGTAACGCATACAAGTATTTGGAAAAACGAGATCGATAGTACCATTTCATGGTAAAAAAGTATGCTAATTGAAGCTGGTCTGCTAGCTTTGGGTGATGCTGTTTCAAAAACACAAACACTTCTTTCACTCTTACAAGTTCCTGTTGAATTCCTTGGGACGATTTGGTGCTGGAAGACCGTAACTGTTTGATTTTGGATATAATGAAGTCTCTGATTCGTTCGACAGATTTCGCTATCAAAAGAGAAACGCCTTCTTGCAACTGTTGAAATGCAACGGAATCTTTATATAAGGAGATAAGTTTATCATCCAAGGTCCCTTCGTTCACGCTTTTGATCAATTGCAGTTTTTCATTAAGAAATCGGAGATTCTCAAGCCACTCAACATCCACATTGCTCTTTAAAATAGACTGAACTAGATCTGTAGGTATTACAAGATCCAAGATAACTGGATTTAATTTCTCCGAGTATGACTTTCGTGAGTCCAAGTCTGACGATAGCCGGTTGGATTGTTGATGTAACGATGCAAGGTTGGATGAGAGTTGTTCGATTTCTTGGTTGAAGTTGCCGAGTACAAATTCAATAGGTGCTAATCTATCTTTGAACTCCTTAATGTCCAACTGAAACCTCTCAAATTTCCCTGTTAAGAAAAAAAGCTCATCTGCAGTCAAGTGGTTAATCTTGCTGTCTATCACATCATCGTTACTGTTTGTCGTTTCGGCTCTGAGAAATTCGAGAAGTATTCCTGATTGTTTAGATTCTTGAAGAAACAGAAATAGGTTATCAAGCAGCTCCAATTCGGTTGTAGAATTTGAATCTTTTATCTCAGACGATTCAATTGGATCTAGAGGACTTCCAAGAACATCCTTCAATTGATCTAGTGCAGATGCCATGGTGTTTGAAATATCAGCAGTGCGAGATCCAGAATTGGAGATCAAACTTTCACAACGCGAATTGTTGCAACTAATGAACGCATGGATGAATTCGCTAATACCAGTCAAAACGATGATATAGCTGAGGAGGGAACCGTTCCAGCCGAACAAAAACCATCATTGACAGGAAATACACCATCGCCATCGCAGCTGGCAATAATAACGCATCCTCTGCTGCACAATTCGATCCTTTCCATCATAGCTGGTCCTGGAAGCGGGAAGACGTTCACTTTAGCTGAGAGAGTTGCTCATTTGATAAAAGCTCACGATATACGTCCCAGTGAAATTCTTGTGCTTTCAATGGCCAACAGATCTGTTTCTTCCTTGAGGAGATCTTTGTCAAGCTCATTGGGAGAAGTTGCAAATGAAGTGGATCTCAGTACCTTTCACCTGTTTGCGGCCAAATTAATAGATAACCATTCTGCAAAGTTTCTTCCTGGATTCTGGAATAAACTGATTGTGGATGAAACTAGTTGGAAGTTCTTGTCATCAATTATTTTTGGAAAGTTCACTAAGTGGAATGGTCAGACTCGAGGAGGGAACCTTGACTTCAAGATGTTTGATGCCTTGGTATCTTCCATCAGAGGCGGGAAATTGACAAGTACTGAAGCTGCTGACAAGTTTGGGGTGAACAAGGATTATGTTGATTCTTTGATTCATTACTTGGATATCAATGGAATAGTAAGATACAACGATTTGATAAGTAATGCCGTGAAAATACTTGACAAATCAAAAACTTCTGGTGAACTTATTGAGCAAGTGAGGGACTATAAGGTTGTGGTAGTGGATGAATTTCAAGATATGTATGAGGGATTCTTACTGCTCTTTGAAGCAGTAGCGAGATATCCCACCACTGGACATGCTGAACCAAGTGTTAAGCACTTATGTATCGCAGGAGATCCGAACCAGAGTATTTACGGCTTTCTAGGAGCCAAGTCCGATGCAATGCATGAATTTGAAAGCGATTTCAAATTGCAGACGAATGCTGAGGTTCACCATGCCATAATTGAGGAATCTTTCAGGTGTCCACCTGGTATACTCAATGCGTCTATCAATTTATGTCTCCTGCCCAACGATGAATTATCCAAAAAAATCAAGTCCACAAAGCCCGAGTCTTATATGCCAGTGATACGGGATTTTAATAGTCCTTCAGAAGAATTTCATTTTGTGGCAGGCGAGATTGTCAGGTTATGTTGTGAGCTGGGGGGTTTAATTAACTTATCTGATTGTGCTATAATGGCAAGATCAAATAAAGAGGTGGAAGATATGAGCAGAATACTTGTTGAAAGTTATGGAATTGAGGTCAACAAATTAACATCATCCATTTCATGGGTTAAATCAAAGACTCACATTTTATTAGGACTATTGAATGTGCTCGAAAGAAGACCAGGAAGTGAATTGTTTTTGCTTGGGACGTTATTGAATCTTGACAATCCTCGTGGTAGATCAATGAGAGCGTCGAAATTATTCTCTCTCACAAGGGAATGGAGTCTTCACGAGAAACTACGTGGAGATGTTTTAGAGGAGTACCTTATGGCAAACTTCTCAAATGAGATACCCAAAGAATACTCGATATATTCTATTTATAGCAGTAAGGTGACTGTTCAAAAGTTCGAGGGATTGATTAATGCTATTGTCAATGAAAGATTAGTATTGGGTGAAGATTATACGAATCAAACTCCCCAAATCATCCTATCTACGCTTCTCAATATAGTAGAAAACCTGGATCTCAAAGAATACTTGAACAGGGCTCCTGAAGTAAAATTAAAGATGTCAGACGCAGAAGTGCTATCGGTTACAGAAAAGTATCAGAAAAATCTAATGAACGATTTGAAGGCATTTAGCAAATCCCTCGAGGGAAGCTACGAAAGGTATATTGATCAAAATGTTCTATCTGAAACGGGGGACTCTTTTATCAAATACTTCTTGAGAAGCTATAATGATGATTATAACATGATCTCTCCCGATCTGGTTAATTTATCAACGATACACGCTGCAAAAGGGTTGGAGTTTACTGCTGTCTTTATTATTGGCTCCTCGTACTACGGTAGAGGTATATGGGATACTATTATATCTGGTAGTGAACGAATTCCTAGTCCTAACTCCAACTTATTATACGTTGCAATGACGAGATCCAAATACTTTTTATACCAGGGCACCAAGCTTCCAACTACCTGTCTTGCTTCCCCCGCAAGCTTAAACTATACCACAGATTTGCCAAAACTTGATTTCAGTTCTCTAGAGAAGATGTCTCACCAACTCAACAGGCCGATTCCATCAAGCAATAAAGTGAAGGAAGGCATGAAATTATTTGAAAAATTCAGGAACCTAAACCAAACTCGCCTGATGCATGTTTCTCCTAGATACGTATTTCAGTTGCAAAAGATACACTTTCATCTACGGAAGTTAATATAATACATATAATTATTGAAGCTTAGATAATAAGTCTAATACAGAACTACCGTTATTCGACTCTGATGGACTATAACCTTCTTCTTCATGTTTCATTTCGACCACATCCTTGTGATGACTTGAAAATTCATCGCTCAAACCGCCTTCATCATAATCCTCATCTTCGACTTCTGTTTGATCGTCATCACTTTTGATAATCTTAATAATTTCAGTTTGATTTTCTCTATCATATTCTTTAATTTCTACATTCTCCGAGAATGCTACTGACTTACTCTTTGTCTTGAATCTTTTACTTGGAGGTAACTTGATATCTGGCTTGAATGTCGATTTTGATTGGGTAACTGGTTCTGATGCCGAATCACTATCCTCGTTGTCATAAGTAGGCATAATATCATCGTCATCATCGTCTTCTTCACCATGATTGATAGGAGTGTTTGGAATAGAGGGGATCAGTGGTACACTAACTAGGGTATCAGTGTCACTTTCATTATCATACTTAGGGATATCACCATCATCTTCGTCGTTGACTCCGTGATTAGATTCGATTTGCCCATTTTCCTCTCCATTTTCATCCTCCAAAAGTTCAATCAATTCATTTCTTGTTTTGTGTAATGCTGATAACTTCGAGTTAATAATAGTTTTCTTAGAATCATCGGTTTTTAAACCCTCTTCTATGATCTTCTTCAAATTGTTCAAATTATTCAAAATGTTATGCCTGTCTTGCTTGATATTATCTATGTTTTTGTTTGATGTTTGACAGATTTTCTCTAAGCCGTTCAACTTTTCAATGTAAATTTTAGGAGAAGGTAAGTTATCAGATACGGATGGGTCGCTGGGTAAATAGGTCTTAGACTGTATCCCCACTTGATTCAAATTATTCTGACTTACGTCTATCAACAGATTCATGTGCTTGAAAAGATCGTTAAGAAGACGAAGTTCAGGGACAATAGATTCAGCAGGCCTAGTAGGAACAGACGATCCAACATCTACATCCTCGGATTCATCATCTTGTGATCTTCCACTCTCTGCAATACCCTCTTTCATGTTTACTAAATCTTTTTTACCAAAGATCAGTCTCTCGTCCCAAACACGGACCAACCGTTCAACTTTAGGCTTCAAAGGGCTGTCCATCTTATGGAAGATATTCTTCAACACATTTGGTAACACCAGAGCAAACCCGGCAATAAATTCGGGTTTTCTTTTATGTCTAGCCTGTTGTACAACATCATTACACAAATATAATAAAGACAAGCGTTTTTGGGAATTTAAACTAGATTTAAGGATATATTGACTCCAAACTTGAGCAACTTCGGTGCTATGCCTATGATGGAAGAGGACCCACTGCGAAATCGAAACAATCGAATCTTGAGTTTCCTGTAATGACGAGAGTTTCTTCTGGAAATTTGCAGCAGAAAATGACATTATTAATTATGAAGTATATCAATTAGGCTTCAACTCACAATTAAACTGCAAAAATGGATTCGATGATAAAAATGAAAATGCGCGGCCATACTTTAGCCAGCCTGACAAGTTGTTGCAAAAGAAGAGAAATATATGTTTTAAGAAGAATTGAAAGAACACTTCCAGCAGCTCAAGCGGAATCAATACTCTATATCAGTTTTATCTTAGAATCGGCAGATTCATTTAACTTAATTGAAAACTGGCTCATACCACCTTACATTCTATCTTGATGGAACCAACTCTACTGCCTCTTTTATATTTATTTCCACTTTCAATAATGACAAGAAGCGGGATCTGTACCTTTAACATTGAAGATAAACTCCTTTAAATTCAACAACATTTTGGTGATGTCTCCACGAATTTTATCTCTATCCACAGAAACCTCATCTGCCAAATCAAGACGCGAATTAAAATTATAAAAACAAACAATGGTTCAAACAAGAGGCCCTGATAAACGTCGAGCAAGCACCAAAGCCGACACAAGTCAAGACAATCTTCTTGATGTAAAGAAGAGATCTGTATCCGGACCAGCTGCAAACGGAGCCAAGACTAAAACCCCCACTAAAACTAATACCAAAGTTACCAAAACATCCACACCTGCGACCAAAAGTAGATCCAAATCAAGCACCAAAACTAGTCCTATTGTGGTGAGGAAACCAGCCACTCCAGCCAAGTCTTCTGCAGTAACCAACGAGATCCAGTTAAGTAAGATCACAGAACAAGAGATCATCACTGCAAGTGACAATGGGGAGCTTGTTGGCTTATTGAATCAGTTAACTGGAACAGTACAAGATGAGTTGTTCAACAGCTATAAATCGAAGAGTAAACTAAAGATAGAGCAGGATGAACTGACAATATTGAGACTAGAGCAAGAACTTAGAGAGAAGGACCAAATAATAGCGGATTTACAGGGTCTGCTGGGTAAGAGCTCAATACCCATGACCAATGTCTCATTGGCCAAAGATAGTCAAGATGATGACCTATTTATATCACCAATCCGGAAGAGGCGTAACATAGACGAGGAGATCATTAACCGTGAAGATATAACCAAGGAGTTAAATACGGTGGGTGTAATATTAGATATGATCCAGTTATTGACAGGATTAAAGGTGATAAACCACGAACAAGACGATCATAAATTTTACTTTGATGTACTTCAAAGCAGTACTGTGGGAAAAACTGAAAAGATATCAATTGAATACCGGTTGGTGATTGTGAAGAAGTTTTCTTCAGCTACAGAAGTGAACTACATGCCCTCGTTTCTTGATGATGACACCAAGGACAAACTTCTATTGAAGAAATATTTGCCAGACTATTTCTGTGATAATTTGACTTTCCCATATCAGACATTGAGTCAGTTCTATTCCAAAATGAACAAGGCTTTGAATAAAATAGCTGGTCGTTAAGATGATATCTATTATATGTAATTCTAGCAAAATGCAATGATTAATGTATATACGTTTACAATTGAAAGGTAATGGAGTTATCCTTGTTTTTAGTGACGGTAAGTTGCTTGAGAAGCTGTTTTTGTTGTTCTTTAGAAAGGTATTTGATTGCTTTCTTGAAACTCATAGGTTTATTGACTTTAAGAGCTGAGGAGATGACCGAAACTGAGTCCTTATCAGATTTCTTCTCTTTTGGTTCCTTAGATACAACAGGTTCAGATACTTTGGAAGATGCTGGTTTCTCTTTCTTGACAGGCTTTTCTTCCTTTGGTGGAGCTTTAACCTCTGGCTCTTTTTTCTTGCCTCTGTACAAACCTTTCTCGTACTTTTCAGCTTCGGTAATACATGAAGTGTGGGAATTGTGTTCGTTATTGTAGAATGTCACATTACAGTCAATACATGTGAAGTAAGCACCTCTACATCTTTGCTGATGTTGGTTAAGTTTTTTCTTCACCACAGTGTCATTACACACTTCACAACTAAAAGAGACCATCGTAGGTTATGAAAAAAAATCTCATCTCATCGTATCATTAAGTATATACAGTGCGTCTATCTCTACACGGATAGACATTCAAGATACATATTTACCAACTGGAACTCAAAAAATATATAGTTGAAGAGACTCAGTTTCTATGGGCAACGGAAAACATATACCTTTCCTTACCATACCGGCTCGTCCTCTTTCTTTCTTTTGACTCTGACCATCTCGTAATCAAGATCATCGTCCTTTTGATCAGTTACAAATCCCTGTAATCGGTAATAATCGTCCTTTTTATCAACCTTTCTCTTGTTTTCAATCATATCCAACATTTCATTTTCGTTCAACTGGCGATATTTGGCATCGTACTTCTCCCATTTAACAGCAGTGAAATTCTGTAAGTATATGGATCCGGCTACAATGGAAAGCATGAAGGGAAGTCCGAAATAAAGAAAATGGTTCTTTTTTAAAAGCTTCTGGTACTTCCCTGCAAACGTCTTATCGTAAGCCTGTTGGGCTTTTTTGCCTCTAAATACTGTATTCCCCAAATACACCATAATCAGGTTGTTTCGAGTTTGTTACTGGGGAAGTGTCGCGGGTGTGTGGTGCACATTGTGGCAGAACCTGCCGACGACTTGGCGTTGCCACGACCGCTTGCCACGCCACGCCGGTGCACCCCCCAAGTTGTACAGGCAGTAGTAAAAGTAAAAATGTATTCGCAACTTGCACCCCCTGTTTACCCTTAGGTTTTACCTCCAGATTGCACCCCCTAATCCTGGTGCCTCATCCCAAAAATGATTGGACGGTAGTAGCAAGAAAATAAGCCGTTAAGCAAGATTCTATATAATTGTATAATGACAGTCTATTTGTTTATGGCTGTTGTTTAAGTGGAGTGTGGTTTGGCATCTAATTACTAATTGTCTACATTCTCGAAAACGAGATTTGGCGTCTCGTAGTTTAGCCCTGATAAACAAAACTGACAAGTAATTTTCAGGTTCGCGGACATAAAATGGTTGAAATTTTGCGAACAAAAAAAAGATTGTTTGACAAACTGACACTCTTTGCTGATTCTGTAAATCTGATTAATTAACAACAATTATTTAATAAGAGTTATAGAAAGGTAAAAAGCCGTGACATATTTTTAATCTTCTTCGATCGATTGTTCAAACTTACTCATGTCGGTTTACACCCCAAATTCTGCGGCAGTTGCGCAACAACAGGCCCAGGCTCAAGCTCAAGCTCAGGCTCAGGCACAAGCTCAGGCTCAAGCTCAAGCCCAAGCCCAGGCCGTAGCTCAACAACAGGCTCAAGCTCAACAAGTTCAAGCTCAACAGAGACAACATCAACAAAGATTGAACGAATTATTGGATGCTGTCAAACAAGAATTTGAATTTGCGCTCAATGAAGCCTCGAGCTTCAAGCAAGTCAAAGAAGACTACGATTTAAAATACAACCAGCAAACTGCTGAAATGCAACAAATTAGACAGACTGTTTATGAACTTGAAATGGCACATAGAAAAATTAAAGAAGCTTACGAGGAAGAAATCTTGAGATTAAAAACTGAATTGGATAACCGAGACAGACAAGCCAAATCCAATGGCCAAAGTTACTACCAATCGCAACCACCTCAGGTTACCCCAGCTGCTCATGCTAAGCCAGGTCAACCTTCTGCTGCAACTGCTGGTGTGCCACCCCCACAAATTCCTCAACCAGGTGCACAAGCTCCTGCTCCATTGCATGGAGCTCCTGCTCCACCATTAGCTGAAATTAAACCAGGTGTCAAACCAGAGATTGGTTTAAAGGCTAAGGAAGAATCCCAACCAGAATCTTCTTCCGCTTTGACTGTTATTGACCAAAGTCAATACATTGTCAATCCTGCTCAAAGAGCTTTACATGTGAAGGAAATTCCTCCATTTTTATCAGATCTTGACGTGTCAAAAGCTAGTGCTGATTTTAAGAAACAGTTGCAAGACTACTATGTTTTGTACAACCCGGCTTTGAAGAAAGACTTGGACGTTGAATTGATCCACTCTTTGAACCACTCTTCTGTAGTTTGTTGTGTGAGATTCAGTAAGAGTGGAGAGTTCATTGCCACGGGATGTAACAAAACCACTCAAGTTTTCAATGTAGAAACCGGAGAATTGGTTGCAAAATTGATTGACGACAACTCTTCTAATGGTGTTAATGATGATGCCAATAAATCTGGACAATCCAAAGAAGCTTCTGCTACTAATTCTAATGGAGATTTGTACATAAGATCTGTTTGCTTCTCACCAGACGGAAAATTTTTGGCAACTGGAGCTGAAGACAAATTGATCAGAATCTGGGACTTAACTACCAAGAGAATCATCAAAATTTTAAGAGGTCACGAACAAGATATCTACTCATTAGATTTCTTCCCTGATGGAAACAGACTTGTTTCTGGATCTGGTGATAGAACTGTAAGAATCTGGGATTTAAGATCATCTCAATGTTCATTAACTTTGTCTATTGAAGATGGTGTTACGACTGTGGCAGTGTCGCCTGATGGACAATTAATTGCTGCCGGTTCTTTGGATAGAACTGTCAGAGTTTGGGATTCAACTACTGGATTTTTAGTTGAAAGATTAGACAGTGGCAATGAACAAGGTAATGGTCATGAAGACTCAGTCTACTCTGTTGCTTTCTCCACTAACGGAAAACAAATTGCTTCCGGTTCTTTGGATAGAACCGTCAAATTATGGAATTTACAAGGAAAATCTGAAAACTCATCTATCGGAAAAACTTCTTCCTGTGACGTTACTTACATTGGTCATAAAGACTTTGTATTGTCTGTATGCTCAACTCCAAATAACGAATACATTTTATCTGGTTCTAAAGACAGAGGTGTCATTTTCTGGGACAGATTATCTGGTAACCCATTGTTAATGTTACAAGGACACAGAAATTCTGTTATTTCCGTGGCTGTTTCCTTGAACAGTAAAGGTACCGAAGGTATCTTTGCTACAGGTTCTGGTGACTGTAAAGCAAGATTATGGAAATGGACTAGAAAGTAATCGCTCATGAAGCTTTTAAAAAAAAAGAGTTTTCACTAGAAATTATGTAATAATATATTGTTAAATAAATTTACCCAAGCTTGTAGCAGTCAGTAGCAGCTTCTCAATTCAAAAGTTAGGACAAGATAGCTGAAACGGTGTTATATCGGAACCAAATAACTTCCGGGAACGCAATATTCAAGAACACTATTACAAATAGTATATGTAGCTGATCCCTCCAGAATCGTAATACAATCCTAATTTTGACTATCTGCAACATTGCGCGGCACCTCGGAGGCAAATAAATTCCGGGTCTCAGCCAGTTGAGTAAGGCTGAAGGAACCACTTCCATTTTGGGAGTGCGTGGAAGGGCAGCTGCAAAATAAGCCATCGAAAATAACATCATATTGAATAAATTCTGAAAGACAAAAGCAACACTTATCAAGAATTCAGACCGACGAACAACATAAAAAAACATGCTAAGATAGTCTGCTCTAAGGCGAATGTTGTTACATGGTGATATTTACGTAATGAGTGGTTGGAAGCTCGATTAAAATCGATGTTGCCCGGGTTTGATAATTACTAATGAAATAAGTTCCGAGTGCCTGCAGGACTAAGGTTTAGTAGCTTATACTATGAAAACATTGACGGAACGGAAGAACAAGCTCTTGATTACAAACCAAAACTAGCTATAAAAACAGCTGCTTTATCCTGTTCTAATTCCTCTACTCAATGATTTCAACATTTGTAAGAAGTAGTTTTTTCGGTAGACTTGTGTACCACTTCTCTGGTCACAAGTTCTTCACGTACAAAGAAGAGAGCAAAGACTATGTGATCCCTGAGAAATATCTCGTATCACCAAACAAGTTACTGCGTGAAGACTTAACCAAGACTGACGAAGCTAAAGCTGGGGCAGATTCTGATCTGAACAGTACTCGAACTGAAAGAATTATTGTCACCTGGGATGGTGATGATGATCCAGAAAACCCACGTAACTGGCCATTTTATCTCAAAATCATTTTCTGTGGTGAAATTAGTTTACTTTGTGTTTCTGTTTATATGGCTTCTGCTATTTTCACTCCTGGTATTGAGTCTATGATGGAAGATATGCATATCAATAGAGCCAAAGCTACTTTACCATTAACTATGTTTGTTATTGGATATGGTATTGGACCTATGGTGTTTTCTCCAATGTCAGAAAATGCAATTTTTGGGAGAACATCCATTTACCTTGTTACCTTGTTCATTTTTTTTATCCTCCAGATTCCAACAGCTTTGGTTAATGACATAGCATCGTTGGCTGTTTTGAGACTTATTGCTGGGTTCTTTGCTTCTCCTGTTTTATCCACAGGAGGAGCATCTTTGGGTGATATCATTCATCCTGCTTATTTACCCATTATTCTTGCTGTGTGGGCTATTGGTGGGGTTGGAGGTCCAACTTTGGGTCCTTTACTTGGAGCAGTTCTTGTTATTAAGAGAGATTGGCATTGGACGTTTTGGTTGGTATGTATGCTTTCTGGTATTACTGTTGCTATTTTGTTTTTCCTCTTGCCTGAATCCTACGAGAAGACTATATTGTTAAGAAAAGCTAAAAGATTAAGAAAAGTGACAGGTAATCAGAATATTGTTTCCGAAGGAGAGATTGAAAATGAAGGAATTGTGGTTAAAGATTTGGTTATTCAAACATTATGGCGTCCTTTAGAAATTACTCTTCTCGAGCCAATGGTACTTGCTGTTAACATTTATGTGGCTTTGATTTATTCCATTCTTTATCTTTGGTTCGAAGCATTCCCAATTGTTTTTTATAACATTCATCATTTTAGTCTCATTGCTTTGGGAACCACTTTCTTTTCCATAATGGTCGGTATCATATTGGGTTGTGCAATTCACATAGCATACATTTATAAAAATTTCACCAGTAAGATCCTAAAAGGAGAAAATATTGCCCCAGAAGTATTTCTCCCAATGATGATTGTCGGAGCCGTCTTATTACCAATTGGAGTGTTTATTTTCGGTTGGACTTCAGCTGCAGATCTTCACTGGGTCGGACCACTTATTGGTGCCGGTTTGTTCGCTATTGGAATCTTCCTTATTTTCCAAAACGGATTTGCCTACTTAGGGTTCTCCTTTTTCAGATACATTGCTTCGGTTTTTGCAAGTAATGCCTTATTCAGGTCCTTACTCGCAGGATGCTTTCCTTTGTTTGCACCCGCATTATACCACAATTTAGGATCAGAAAGGTTTCCCGTTGGATGGGGATCTTCCGTATTGGCCTTCATATGTGTAGCAATGATTGCAATCCCGGTTACCTTTTATCTCAAAGGTCCTCAATTGAGAGCCAGATCCAAATATGCGGGATTTTAGTGTTTAGTATAGTGATTTAATATTTTAATAAATTGTTGCAAAATCTTAGAAAGTGTTTGTGCTACGAACGACCACGCGCTCGTTTAAATTCACTTCGTGAAAAATTGACATCGTATACCACACATCTCCATGACTATCTTTCAAGCTTCCGCCACTGCTCCAGTGAATATCGCCACCTTAAAATACTGGGGAAAGAGAGATAAAACGTTGAACCTTCCAACTAATTCGTCTATCTCGGTTACCTTATCCCAGGATGATTTAAGAACCTTAACCACTGCCAGTTGTTCAGCCGATTTCTCAGAAGATCAATTATGGTTGAACGGGAAATTGGAAAGTTTAGCTAGTGAGAGAACCCAAGCTTGTTTGAAGGATTTAAGAGGCCTCAGAAAACAATTGGAAGACGCTGATGCTAGCTTACCTCCACTCTCCCAATACAATTTACATATCGTTTCCGAAAACAATTTCCCGACTGCTGCTGGATTGGCTTCATCGGCTGCTGGATTCGCTGCTTTGGTGTATTCGATTGCCAGATTATACAAGTTACCTCAAGACTTATCTGAAATCAGTAAGATTGCAAGGAAGGGTAGTGGATCGGCTTGTAGATCATTATTCGGTGGATATGTTGCATGGGAGATGGGTGACTCTGCAGATGGTGAAGATTCCAAGGCCGTCGAGGTTGCTCCTTTGGAACACTGGCCAAACATGAAAGCTTTGATTTTAGTTGTATCTGATGATAAGAAGGATGTTCCTTCCACCTCTGGAATGCAAAGCACTGTTGCAACTTCTAATTTATTCAGTCACAGAATCAACGAAATTGTTCCTAATAGATTTTTGGAAATGAAGAAAACAATTCTTGACAAAGATTTCCCTAAGTTTGCTGAATTGACCATGAAGGATTCCAACTCTTTCCATGCTGTCTGTTTAGATTCGTTCCCTCCTATTTTTTACTTAAATGATACCTCCAAGAAGATAATCAAGTTGGTACATAAGATTAACGAGTTTGAAGGTAAAACCATTGTTGCTTACACTTACGATGCTGGTCCAAACGCTGTATTGTACTATGAATCTGAGAATGAAGACAAGATTTTGAGTGGTTTGAAACCATACTTCGAATCCATTCCAGGTTTCAAACAACCCCAATCGGTCGTATCATATGACTTTAAATCTTTCATCCCAGAAATTACTGGTGTTTCCAAGATTATCGCCACTAAGATCGGAGGAGGTCCAAAAGAAACCTCTCAATCCCTTATCAATGAAAAGGGTTTACCATTATAATTGTAATATTTAGCGTCATAATACACAATAGATTTCGCAGTCAGATGTTGAAAAAAAAAATCCATGATGTTGCTAAACAGTTTGGTGTATAAGTCCTTAAGCAGCTCAGCTCTGAGAGCTTCTGTATATAAGGCTGCTTCTTTAACGTCACTCAACACATTGTATCATGTGAGACCTTTCACGGTGAACCAAGTCTGCTACAAGAACATTCCTAGCAAGTCTACTCCACAGAGCCCTATACCCAAAGTTCCACAAGACCCTAAGCCATTGAAAGTTATCGACAACATATATACTATCCCTAATATGCTTACTATGACTAGAATAGCTACTACCCCGTTGATTGGTTACTACATATATACTGGACATACAAACTTAGCCATTTCACTTTTCACATATTCTTGCATCACAGATTTCTTGGATGGATTTATTGCTAGAAGATTCAACATGAAATCAATTTTAGGCACTATCTTAGATCCGATTGCCGATAAGCTTCTTCTTGGAGTATGTACCATCTCGCTATCACTTGTTAATATTATGCCGGGTTATGTTGGAGCACTTTTCATTGCTAAAGACGCAATGTTAGCAATGATGGGAGTTTATTATCGGTATGTAACTTTACCACCTCCGAAGACATTCCAAAGACTTGCAAACATAAGTATTCCCACGGTTTCAGTAGAACCTAATATGCTTTCAAAAATTAATACTGGACTTCAAATGGTGTATATTGGTAATTTGGTTTTCAAAATTCAGATAGAACAACTATTTCTGAACGACTTCTATGGTGTACTTTTGGGAGACTTCGAGATTTTAGTTGCTGCAACAACAGTGCTCAGTGCTTTATCTTATCTATTCAGTAAAAGACTGATCAAGAGTTTGAGTGACAAGCTCAAAATTGAAAAGCCATGAACATTTCAAGAACACCGTATCATATTGTGATACCTTTGATAGAATCACCAACTTCTGTCGATGAGTATCACTCAAGTCACACTGTAAATACTCAACAATCTTCATGTATGACGAAATTAAATCTTCAATCAAATAGACATTCAACTTTAGATTTCCCTTCGGTATGCCCTTAAGCTGTGCCCGTAAGCCCGGCTGAACTTGGCGACATATTTGGCACACCCTTCCAACAACACATTCAATTACTTGCCTTGCAAATAGCCCTTTGTTGCGTGACTTCGTGAACGTATTATACATAGTGTGTATTGATTCTTCGATCCATCTAACAGCCGTTTCAATATTAACCTCTTGTTGGTTAATATAAGCATAATCTAGCGCTTTAAGCAATTTCTCCACGAGAAACCGTCTCTCACGATGAAAAGTCATGAATATGTAAGGAAATCTGTTTGTGACGTTATTGAGCATCTGGTTGAATGTTTTGCAGTTGTATAAACTTGCATTGCAAATATACTCCAAAGCTCTTGTGAGCTCAAGTAACCCATCTATTTCTGAGGGAAAAATACCCAACCGAAGTTCTTTGGTTTCAAGTGACGTAAAATAATATCGGATGTCACCTGTCCCGCTTTCTATCGAAAGACCGTTCTGGCTCGTATATTGGCAAATAGCCACTGCTAGCGCTAAATCCATGTTGCAAAACTTTAATGCTGCGAATGCTGCGAAATTACTTTTATCGTTTCTGACGTAAGTTGACGATGTAGAATTATGGCAAACATACTTAACTTCCTGTGACGTATCAAGTGACGTCTCCATTTCTCTAACCACATATATAACTAAGAGATCTCCACCTTAGATCTCCTTCTTAGTCTCATCCACACTCTACGTCTAATAAAATTACCAAAATAATACTTCCCCTTCCAGTGCCGACTATTGAAGAAAATCTTGGAGTAGATCCAGCCCTGATCATCCACGTCATTTAACATCAATACGTACCAACAATCCCATGCCCATTGCCAATGTAAATCCGGTAGTGGAAGATTGGAGAGATTGTTATCTATAAGCTTCAAGTTATGACCATTTAAAAGCTGGAAACTAGATGGGTCCACTAATGGAAGAAGACCATTGCTGCTAAACAAGGGGATTCCAAAGAACTTAGCTCCCCGTTGATTTTCCACGATCAACTCAAATTTGTACTCGAAACCATCGTTATTCTCAATGAATTTAGAATTGATTTTCTCCAAAAATTGAGGATTCAAAGCCCGTGTTTGCTGCACATACTGGAAGAACTCGGCTAGCTGAGGAAGATTTAGAAACCGTTTGTTCACTGACTTGTCTAGTAGTTCATCCATTCAGCATATCGGTTCGGCAACCAAATTTGCCCAACTTCCAAATTGCGTAATCACAAATACAGATACAATATTTTCTGCGAACATTTTCTGGCAAATATCGGTAATAGCCCCAGTAATTCCAGGGCACCATACTTACTATGTTCGCAGCATGAATGGCCCATTTATGTATGCAGACACAAAGGCCCAGTACTGACCATACGAAGTGCATAGCTTCGATGAAATTCTAGGGCGGCATACCATGCCATGCTAATGACTACATCCATTAATCATTTCTTCATTCAATCCCCATATCTCCCTCAAAGTTATTAAACCTTGGTATAGTTACACGATAAACAGCAAACCAGACCCCGGGTCTTATTTATCCGGAGCTGCATAAACTGAAGGATCCTCCAGAACAAAGTTTTTGCGTAAATTGCGGCTAGGATTTTCTCACAACACAACGAAAGGCATCAAACATACCGCCCAGCAAACGTCCATGTACCTCAACCTAAAGCATTAAGGTTTCCATTTACGGATTGCAGAGTCAAGTTACATTTTGGTTATGTCTGCATGACAATTTGAGTTTGGTTGGATTGGGCCCTATAATTGCGCTTTGGTCAGTTATCAGTGGAGACAACTGAAATCGTCGTGGAACATTACTTGTGTCTGTGTCGTGGAAAAAGGTTGCCGGCCTGTATCGTCGCACCTTGTGTCTTCACGACTCGACCGCATGTGCAGTAGATTCACGTTTAGCGCTTTACACCTCGCGCCTCTCTCAGCACTGCACCCACACTTTAGCATCGGTCGCATTATTTTTGTCGCCATTATGATTGATTTTTCTGTCTGACTTTCTCCTTTCGAGAAAATTTCCCTTAAAGTCTTCGTTAATTCCCCTACTTTTTTTAATTTGCGGACTTCCATTCTTACCGATCGAACGTTTATCTGAAGATTGGTTATTTTTCTCGTCTACTCCCTTCGGTGTTTGGGGTGTTATTTTTTATCCGTTTCTTTTATTTGTTTCAGACTAGGTAAACCAAAAACCTGAAGTGGTCCC
The DNA here is from genome assembly GCA_030569695.1 of Yamadazyma vaughaniae. Lineage (NCBI taxonomy): Eukaryota > Fungi > Ascomycota > Pichiomycetes > Serinales > Debaryomycetaceae > Yamadazyma > Yamadazyma vaughaniae. The sequence goes on along the minus strand of JAJMLO010000006.1, from coordinate 386,922 downwards.
TTCAAATGTCTTCTAGAAGGTCTGACAGCTCAAATCATTTCCCCAATATTCCTTTCGATTTCAATAATCTCCCTATGACCAATCCGCCATTGTTTGATCAGTCGATGTATTACAATTTCGGGTCTGAAGGTTTCCCTGTTTTGCGTCGACGCATATCTATCTCCAATGGTCAGATTGGTCAAATAATAAACCACGAAGCTATATTCGATGAAAACTATGATCTTATCAGTGACACAACCACTCCTGTGGATATGAATATCAACCAGCTGGCTCCAAAACCTTTATCTGATGATTACCAATCTCAGCCCCAGACTCAAATTCCTAGCCATGGTCTGGCAATCGATTTATCCCAATCTTTTGCACAGCAACAACATCAACAACTACCTCCACGAACACAATCTCAGTCTCAGCCACAATCTCGACCTCAGTCTCGACAACAACCGGGACCGGAAGTTCAACCACCGGCTCATGCAACTCAAATTCAATCTAATGCGACTGTTGGTCCTTACATTACTAATAATGTGACCCCTGGCTTTAATGGGAATATAATGCATCAATCGGGCCCGGTATCATCACAAACGAAACTAGAACTGGGAATACAGGGTGGACCATCTGCTGGGCATCTAACTGGAACTCCTCAGGTTAACCCTGGTGGGCCTCCTGGTCTTGCTGCCCGTCCACATCTTGGTAATAATCAGGGACTGGTTCCAGTTGCCGATCCCAAAAGCGATCACACATCATTTGCAGGTGTGCCTCCTCCTAATCACCAGCTTATTTATAATAATGAAGTGATTTTTAACCCTAACAGTGGACCGGTGCCCGGCACTGCAGCCTGGAAAAGAGATAGGCTCTTGGAGAGAAATAGAGTTGCAGCATCCAAGTGTAGACAGAGAAGGAAACAAGCACAACAGCAATTACTTGATGATGTGAAGGACTTGAAAGTTGAAAATAATAACTTGAAAGCCAAAATCGAAAACTACGAGAAACTTGTTCATTTGATGAAGAACTTCTTTGGACAAAATGCTTCTGGTGTGAGCTTTGACAGTGTCGATAATTTCGACATAATTAGTAAGGCATTGAAAAGTGAAAATCAAGTAGAACTTCTTCAGGTTTTAGATACTTTCGACCCAGCTCCTAGAAAAGCTGCTGACTTACTGATTCCAGATAGCGTAGTTAAAACCGAAACTAACGACAATGAAAATTTATTACCATGAAAATTATATATCAAGTATAATTGTGTATTATTAGTTAATCAAATATGACTTTAGGTAAATCTACAACATAGATTCTATCAAAATACCTCTTCTAAAATCGTCTCTACTATCTTCTTATTTCGTGCCTTGGCAAGATAAATTTTTCACCGCGATCATGTTGATCATAACTGACAAACCTCACACACGTTAACACCTTTTATGTCTTTAAAATTACCAGGAGCCCCAAATGCGGGCTTATTCAAGCAAGGCTATCAATCACACTCAAGTTCTGATGGTGCTATTGTGAGAAACATCGAAGCTGTAAGAGAGCTCTCTAAAATCGTCGAGTCATCTATGGGTCCAAGTGGAAGAAATAAGATTATAGTTAACAAACACGGTAAAACTTTTGTCACAAATGATGCAGCTACAATGATCAATGAATTAGAAATCGTTCATCCAGCTGTGAAGATTCTTATCATGGCATCCAAGCAACAAGAATTCGAAATGGGAGATAACACCAATTTGGTTATTGTCTTAGCTGGAGAATTCTTGAACATTGCAGAAAAGCTTTTGTCTTTGGGGTTGAACGTCAGTGAGATAATCCAAGGTTTTAACTTGGCCAATAAGTTTGTTATGGATAAATTGCAATCCTTGGTGATAAACAATGTCGAATCATTAACCGAAAGTGACGAGCTTATGAAGGTTATCAAATCTGTGGTTTCGTCGAAGCAAGCAGGATTAGAGCCAGTTATTTCAAAGCTCATCATCGATGCTGTCAAGTTGATTCTTAATCCAAACAACCCAACCTCCTTCAATATTGATTCTATCAGAGTGGTCAAGATTATGGGTTCGAGTTTGGCTCATTCTGAAGTGGTCAAGGGTATGGTATTCCCAAGACAACCAGAAGGTTCAATTCAAAGTATTCAATCCAAATCGAAGGTTGTGGTGTTCTCTTGTCCTATCGATATTTCTACTACTGAAACTTCTTCTACTGTTTTATTACATAATGCTCAGGAAATGTTGGATTTCTCTAAAGATGAAGAAAACCAGTTAGATCAAATGTGCAAGGAGATCAGTGATGCTGGTGTCAAGGTTATTATTGCAGGTGCTTCTGTTGGTGAATTAGCATTACATTATTTCAATAAGTACAACATCTTGATCTTAAAAGTTCCATCCAAGTTTGACTTGAGAAGAGCTTGTCAGGTATGTGGTGCTACTCCATTACCTAGATTAGGTGCCCCTACTCCTGATGAAATGGGAGAAATTGACTTCATTGAAACAAAAGAGATTGGAGGAGATAGAGTTACAATTTTCAGACAAGGTGAAAATTCCACTTCTAGAACGTCTACCATTATCTTGAGAGGTGCTACCCAAAACAACTTGGATGATGTGGAAAGATGTATTGATGATGGTGTTAATTCAATCAAAGGTTTATTAAAGAGTAATGACTTGTTGCCAGGAGCTGGAGGTATTGAAATCGAATTGGCAAAATTGATCACCAAATACGGAGAGAGCACCCCTGGTTTATTGCAATTAGCAATTAAACAATATGCCAAAGCTTTCGAAGTTGTTCCAAGAATATTAGCAGAAACTTCAGGTTTAGATCCAACTGAGATCTTGTCTAAATTATATGCCATACATTCTTTGACGGATAATTCAGGATTGAACATCGGTATTGATATTGAAAATAACTCAAATGATGGTTTGATTAATGTTGATGATGAGGTTATTTACGATTTGTTATCCTCTAAGAAATCTGCCATCAATTTGGCAACTGAAGCTGCCAACACCATTTTATCTATTGATCAAATAATCATGGCAAAGAGAGCTGGAGGTCCACAAATCCCAACCAATAAACCAACCCCACAAAATTGGGATCAAGATGACTAATCCATGGTGTATATATACGTAGTTTATTTCTAAATTTTGACATTTGGTTAAAAACTTTAGAGACTCAATAAATATCATATTCAAAGTAAAAACTTTTACACGTAAATTTCATAAAGAGGCACCTCATGTATCAAACCGACTTCCCATTAGAAATGAATGCTTTCAACTTGGCAGGATCTTTTTCCCCATCGGTTTCAACTCCACCACTAACATCAAATCCGATCAAATTGTCGAATTGGCTTAACTGTAACACGTTGTCCTCGTTGAGCCCTCCGGCTAATATGTACTTCCCTGGAGATAACTCGTTTAGTAATGACCAGTCAATAACCTTCCCTTCACCTCCTATCTCAGAATCAAGAAGAGGTAGTAAGAATCCTTTACCAAAGTATACTCCTCCAATTAGAAGCTCTTCCAACGTTGAAAAAATGATGTCGATTTCATTTGGTATCACATAGCGACCAATGATACCATACTTTTGATTGTGATTATCGGCGTTGTATCTGCAGTATTCCATTTTGTTTTCGTTACCGTGTAGTTGTATTATATCAATTCCACTTTCTTCGGCAATCCGAAATACATCTGTCATCGGTTGATTTCTGAAGACCCCAACCACAAACGGTCCGTTCTCTTGCATCAAACTAGTTACACGTTCGAAGTATTCATCTACAGTTTCAAACTGTTCATTAGAAATAACCTCAAGAATCTCAGTAATCGTTTGGTACTGCACTTGTCTCAGATGCCTCACATGTCTTGCGTTGGCACAAATCTTTTTAGCTTCCTCTGCTTCAATAGTCCTAGCTCTTCCTGGAACCATTATCATCCCTATTAAGTCGGTACCATATTCAATGGCCTGTTCGGCAGCTTCGAGCCGCTTAACACCACAGATCTTGATTAGTTTCATAGAGGCCTTGAGTGACTAAAAAAAATTGTGCTCCAGAAAATATTCGGCTGCGTAAGAAATCAGATGCTCCACTCATCCCAAAATGTTTAAGTTTGCAGATCAAATAACCTTGTTGTTGCTGAATTGTCTCAATATCTCGTATCTGCAACGATACCAATTAAATCTAGAGAAAAGCCTTAACTTCAATGCAGAGCAATTTATTAAACTCTATACATATCCATATATGAACGCAATTATTTTTAGACAATAATTACGAGTTAACCCAATTCATTCGGAGCCTTGATTCAGGTTATCTTTCCTGAAGAATTTACCAAAGCTTTTGAAGTTTTCGTTGAACTTGTTGATATTGTTTTCACTGTTGAGGGCTAACTCTCTTAAGTTCTTCTCGAGATTATTAATCTTGAGTTTCGGAGAGTTACTACCTTCTGTTTGAGATTTGATATTAGGGAAGGGTGAATTTCCAACAATTGGATCAGTGTTAATTTTAGGGGTATTATTGTTGTTTGTAGGCACGAAATTTGAATCGTCTTGAATCATTGCCATAATAGGCGAATCTTCTGAAAGATCGTTGTTTTCTAAAGACAATTGCAGATTAAAGTTATCAATGTACTTTCTTTGTTCCACCACAGTCAAGTTCTTTAAACTGAGGAATTTCTTGAAATTCCGCAATGATTTATCATGAATAAGACTGAAGTAGCTTTCCACTAAATTATCTACAGGCAATGTTGGTGTTAACAATAGTTTGAGAAGAGTCTCAAGCTTGTTGAATTGGCTTTGCACAAACTTTTCGTAAAATTGAGATGTTTTATCCTTCTCTTGATTGTTAGACTTTGATCTCTCATCATGGTTAGGATTCGAGTATAATGGTAACTCTATCATTAATTCCTTCAAATCGGTAGCATCTGTTATGATTTGCTCAATGTTTAATATGCTCAAAGGCTTAATAAGCTTTAAATTATTGGAAAAATCTCTGATTATCATTTCAACCATTTTGTTGCAGAAACTCCGTACGTAACTATCCCTTATAATCAAAGGCAATATGATCTTTGAGTTTTTGAGTAAACAGTTTTTAATATCAATCATGTAATTTGATACTTGGTCTGAAGGCTCGTTCCCATTCCAATTGTTATTCTCGAATTGCCTCCAGCTGAACTTTAAGTCGTCTGATATTAAATCATTCAATTTGTTAATTGACTTGTTGATAAGATTCAAGTAAGTATGCTTCAAATTATCGAAACTGAACTTTCCCTTGTACTCAGGACTGATTATGCTATTGAATTTTTCATGCAAGTCATCTAAGTTATTAATTATGTAGTCACCCGTGTTCAATACCATTGTTAGATACTTGATGGATTCTAGCTGGTTTGCTTCGGTGTGTTCAGTCTGTTGTGTTTGAACAATTGGCGCCAATATTCTATTGTGATATTCTGCCAAATATTTGTTGAATAAGTTGGCAAGATCTAATTGGATCTTACCATTAGACCACCTCAACCCTTGGATCAAAATCTTGTTATAGAGCTTGAAAAGCTCTGTAGATGATATCGAGATATTAGGAATGCTATTAACTTTAAGCACGTTGGAAAAGTCCTGGAAACTGGTACTGGATTGGAATTCTGAAGGTATCTTTGGAACAGAATAAAATTCGACAAGCTTCGAATTTAATAATTTATCCTGTTCGCTTATCCAGACGCTCAAGTATGGTTCAAACACTTTCAGAATTGTCCTGGTGAAGTCGGTGGTGTGCAATTGGGAGTTGAGGCCATTTTCGAATTCCAAAGTCTCATTCAAACATGTCAATAACGTATCAGAGGTGACTGATTTTTGATTCAACTTAGCCATAATATCTTCTTTCGTAATCTCACAAAATAGCTTGGATAGCTCCATTTCAATATTCCAGTCATCAGGGAAAATGTTTTGATATCCAGATTTCAACTTCTTAAGAGTATTATTGAAATATATGAAGCGTCTGTTTAAGTTATCCAAGGAGCCAGCCTCATCAAAGTTATTGAATATAGACTTAATTTCTTTCAATTGGAAATTGTAGAACCAATTCAATAATTTATCCTTTTGTTTTTTATCAATGAGCTCAAGAATCATACAACTATGTTTCAAATCTTTTCCGGGTGTATTATGGACTAATATTTGTTCGAAATCAATAAAAATATTGTCAATTAATTTTGTCTCTATCTTCGCCATTACCAAATGTAAACGATTTATCTCCTCTATTGATTTGTAAGGCTTGAAGAAGTCCAATAGCTGTTTAGTATTACTGAAGTGATCATAAATATCTTTGTAGTTGTAATCCGTTTTTAGAAGCTGGTTCAACTCGCTTATAGAATAATTTAAGATTTGAAGTCTTTTGAAAATGTTCATGGACAATGTAAGATTCTTCTTGAGATTATCCAACTTAGATATCTCACCAGTGATTGATTGAATTGATGATTGTATATCTTGTGATTTTTGCTGAGTAGATTGAATTGAATCAATCAACTTCACAATATCTTTGCTCGATAGATCAGTCTCATTTCGGCGAAACGTCTGGATTTCTTTACTTATTTGATTGTTGACCTGTAATTTATGCTGATTGATGTGATTCAACAACTTGGGGATTTCACTTAAAGATTCTGGATCCTGCAAGATCTTTTGAAGATCATTGTACGGATTGTAATCGAAACTTTTCATTCCCCAAACAACAAGACGACTCAGAGATTCTTGAGAATTTACTTAAGGTGCCGCGAAAAAGCCATTCAAGCAAAGAGAATAAGCAGGGGGACGTCAATACATGTTTTACTTGAAAAGAATGTCCCTATATTCGGAGCCATATCTTACACAATAAACGGTGATGTTGCATGATTATAAACAATATCGAGGTGAATTTCCAGCTGTGAGGGGCACTCTTTGAACTTCTTGCAATAATTTTCAAAAGGTTGCAAAAAAAAAAGCTAGAAAAACTTAACAACATCATCATCTTTACTTAAGACCGATAGCCTTGGGGCAAAAATAAATAATATAGTATCCCCTTGTTAAGCACGAGGAATGTAACACCAAAGCCTATTAGAATCCGGCGGCCGATACTAATTATACGCAACCTCTTGTCTAAGACCTCGATTTAAGCCTTAGTACACCACTAAGCACCGAACTGACAGTATGAAACACAGAATGTATACAGCACATACAGCATGATCAGCTAAATCTTCTACCTTTGGTAAATGGTACCTCAATCACTTTCCCATTTGTGGCAATGTGCCAGACGATACAATAGTGATAGTAAAACAACTTATTTCTCAAACAAGTAAGTATAGTATTGCCTAATTAGGCAAGTAGTACATACAGTTGGTTACCAACAGCTCTAGTTTGGAAGCCATTCAAGCTACTTCCAGTAATAAAGTGGAGACACCCGCTATATATCCCTATATAACATAGGCATCTTAATTCTTGTATTAACCTAATTGGGTTATTTCGAGCTGAGTTCATATCATTTCATAGGCTAAATTACCTTTCATGCTCGTTAAAATTTTTTTTAGTCTGTTCTCAATTTCTCACGATTCTCCACGAATAAATAAACAGCGGTTTGTGCTATTTTTTTATTTATACTTTTTCAACTCGACCCCTTGTTGAACAAGTCATTATTAAGCCTAATTCTTTATTAATTGGTGTCAATCAGTCATAAATTCTTAATAGTTTGATAAATAATGGCTCGTTTTAAATTCGGAAAAAAGAGAAAGGATGGATCAATTGATCCCAATATTTCAGTAGACGATGATTCTGCTCTGGCCGATTTGAGTAGCCATGAAAATTCTCCTAAACTTGACAGACAAGTAAACATTCAACTCAATAATCCAACAAGCCTGTTAGCTGCTTCTGGATCTCCCCCAATTCAACATACTCCTATTTTGAAAAACAGAGCAGCTCCTCAAATTGATCCAGGTACCACTCCATGGACTAAATTCAAATTGAAGAACTCACCATTTCCAAGATACAGACATTCTGCCTCCACTATATCTTCGGAGAAGAACGAGGTTTTTTTGATGGGTGGTTTAAAGGAAGGCTCAGTTTTCGGTGATACGTGGAAGATCTACCCCGAAGTGGATCCATCAACGGGTCAAGCCATTGAATACTTTGCTGACAATGTGGTGGTTGCCAACAACAACAACCCTCCTGCTAGAGTGGGGCATTCGTCTGTATTAATTGGTAATGCTTTCATCATTTACGGTGGTGATACAGTTGATACCGATCTCAATGGATTTCCTGATAACAACTTTTACTTGTTCAACGTGAACAACAACAAATATACCATTCCAAGTCATATATTGAATAAACCAAATGGTAGATATGGACACACTATTGCTGTGGTTTCTTTAAACAATCAATCCTCCAGGTTATACCTTTTCGGGGGACAATTGGAAAATGATGTTTTTAATGACTTGTACTATTTCGAATTGAACACCTTCAAGTCTCCTAAGGCCAGATGGAACCTAGTCGAACCTTTAAATAACTTTAGACCTCCTCCATTGACTAACCACTCTATGTCCGTTCACAAAAATCAAATATATGTATTTGGTGGTGTCTACAATAATGAGAAGGTCTCTAACGACTTATGGTGTTTTGATATTGCTAGCTCCAAGTGGTCTCAAATATCTACTTCTGGTAATATTCCATTACCTGTGAACGAGCATTCTGCTTGTATCATCAATGACCAATTGTTTGTTTATGGTGGTAATGATTTCTCAGGTATTATTTATAACTCATTATATGTTTTGGACTTACACACTTTAGTCTGGTCTAAATTAATATCAGAGGGTGAAATCGATGGTCCTGGTTCAAGATGTGGCCACACGATGAGTTACATTCCAAATCTTAACAAACTTCTTATCATGGGTGGTGATAAAAACGACTACGTTTCCAGTGATCCAAACGACTTTGAAACTTATGAGACTAAAGAGCCAAATGTTGAGTTGGATACCATGATTTATGAATTGGATTTGGACAGTGTGAGGGCTTTCTTGTCTGCTAAACAAACTGTAGTTAAAGCAAGTCAGAAATCTGCTGCTGCAGCTGGCTTACCACCTCCAGTTTCCTTGCAACAATCCAAGGACCTTCCTCAACAACCAAATTTTTCAGGATCTGGCTCTGGATCTGGATATGGTACTGCTCCTTTGGTTGCTGCAGGTGTTGGAGCTGCTGCTGTCACTGGTGGAGCTGCTGCTGCTTTAAGCTCTTCTAAAGATGACTTGAGGCAAGGATTCCAGCGTCATGCTAGAAGTTTTTCTGCTGGCCCTGAAGATTTCAGGACCCCTGAAGCTTCTCCCGAAAGACCAAAGGATGATGACTTTGCTGGTGATAATTTTGTAGAGGTCCCATCTACTGCTATATCAGAAAGAGGAGATATTACCGAAGATGATGTGGATGCTTCGAGATTCTCCCAACCAGCTGTCGGTCATGTAAATGGCAGTAGTAAAGACATCGAGGCAGATAGATTCGACAACAACTCTACCCCTAACTTGGCCAAGAACGGTGAGAACGAAAAGGTGAAACACTTAATTACTGAACTTACAGGACAATTGAACGCATTGAGACAGTCAGCAAAGGTTGAAATGCAAAATGCCACTGAAAAAATCAATCAATTAGAAACCGAAAACAAATCTTTGAAACTGGCAAACTCGGAAGATTTGAAACTGCAATTGGCAGAAAAAGACTCCGTAATAAGAGAATTAAAGCAGCAGGTGGATCCTTCATTGATAAAAATTGATGAAGAAAGTGACAATGAAAGAGAAATAGACTCTAATGGTCCTGGCAAATCTATTAGTGAATTGACAAGATATAAATTGGAAAGATTAGAATTAAACAACAAAATGATCTATTTGAACCAAGAAAACAAAAACTTGAAGGAAAAGCTTGAAGAATTCGAGCCATTCATGAATAATCAAATTGGTCAATTGTCTGATTTCCAAAAGATCATGGCTAAACAAGAGGAAAAGATCAAGATATTGACTGGCCAAGTAAGAGATCAAGAAGTATTGCATAAAGAAATTAATGAGTGGAGATCCAAATACGAAAACTTGGATTTGGAGTACACCAATTATAAATCAATCCATGATAACGAGGAAATATCTGATGATGAAGACAATGAAGATGTTCCAAACGGGGCTGATGTTACTAATAAATCTATTATGAGTAACTCTACCACAAAAAGAAACAAGAAAGATATTTCCAATCATTTGGAAAGCTTGGTTACTGCTTGGAATACTAGATCTGTATCGCAATCTTCAGTAGCTAAGTCAGATGATGCTGTACCTCAGATGGTTTTAGATTTACAGAAACAGTTAGATAACTTGATGAAAATCAGTAAAGAGCAAGAAGTTACTTCTGCTCGTGAAATTTCTAACTTGAAAAATGAAATCACTGCCAAATCCTCCAATATCAAAACTTTCGAGGGTAATTATAAGGATGCTTTGCAAAGTGTTAACAACACTTCAAGGGCCTTGAAATTGACTCAAGATGAGTTGAATAGCCAGAAGGTGTTAATGGAGAAATTGATTAAAGAAAACAATGAGTTGAAATTATTCAAAAAAGCCAGCAAAAGATCCAGTACTAGAACTCCACTTCAAGTTCCAAGTTCTGAAAATGTCAGCGTTGCCGCTCCTATCCAAGAAGCTGAGAATGAAGAGGACGAAGATGCCCTTGAAAATGCACATTACAACATGAAGTTGAAGGATTTGGAGGCTGATTTGTTCATCTTGAAACAAGAAAGAGATCAATTAAAGAATAATGTCACTTCTTTACAAAAACAATTATATCTTGCCCAAAGCAGCCCATGAGGCACTTTTCCCAACTTTCAAATTTTGTATCATTAGACTGTCTTCGTTCCTTATAGTAATATAATACATTATCATAATTCGTTAATCTATAAAACATACTAAATACGTCATTAGTTTGTGCCTGAGTTTCGCTCAATGAGTGTATCATTGTTTGAGCCTTCATAGTTTGGCACGTAGTCTATTTGACTATATTGATCATCATCATTGTCATCTTGAGTTGGTTCTTGTATAGTGAAGAAATTGAATGTGTCTCCGTTTCCTGACTCTTGTACAGTGCTTGAATGTGAATTATTAGATCCTGATACCAAGCGATTTTCAATGGGAATGTCTTCAAGTATTACCTCTCCATCGTCCACAGGGCTGACAGAATCTTTTGATTCAGAATCGGACATATCCAATGCTGGCTCAGAAGGTAAGAGAGCTCTCTCATGTGCCTTCATTCTTTCTTTCTCAGATACTTCCAGCTGTCCAGGCATATAAATCAAGTCCATATTATCCTCGTTTTGAATCTCATTATACTCGGGAATTCTTCCTTCGAAATTATTGATTTCTACAGATTCGGGTATGGAATTGAATGGAACATGTTGATACTGTTGAGTCTGTGCAGCTGTAGCTAAACCTGGTGAGTTTACTACTGCGGGTGATCCATCAGATATAGATGAAGATCTTCTAGATCTCGACAGAGGTGAATTCGAAGTTTGCATATCTGAACCACCATTCACTGCCAAATGCGGAACTTCATTTTCTTTTTCCAGTCTATGAGTTCCGATCACCACTTCGGAGGTAAGTTGAAGGAACTTTTTCATCCGCTTAAATTTGTCGGTATTGATGAAATGAGATCTTTCCTTCAGGTTGAAGTCTGTAGCATTATTAAGATATCTGAATTGACTTCTCAAATCTCCTAGACTGCTTACATTATTATTAATGTTCGAGTTCTCTTCAGTAGGATGTTGGGTATTCGAATTTGAAAAATCAACAATTGGAGACTGACGTCCACTGTCGCTGACGACAGAGGATTTAGCTTGGTCCGCATCCATCAAAACTACTGATTTTCCAGATAAATTAATCAAGACTTCGACAAAGTATTGGAATGAAACGAGAGGACACCCATTTATAGTTGGAAATGCATCAGCCGGAACTCTGATACTTGTACTGATTTCCGACTTGAAAGTTGAAGGATCCACATATAATGGTATTACATGCTGGGTTAAGTCTTTTCTAAACGAGTCATAGATCCCGTCAGGGCCGTTGTCCATTCGGCAAACTCTCACTAATGTGATAATAATTCCATTCAAGTCTTGTATCTTTCTGAGGTGATTGATTGTTAACTTGATTGGAATTAGTTCTCCCCTCAAATAACCTCTTCTTGGTATATTGAGCAAGACCTTAATTGTACCAGGATTTGAATTCACATCGTAAGACACATTCGACGAGGTATGAGGTGTTGCAACCTCGTTGTTGTGATCGTCACCAGGACTATTGTGAGATTGTTGTTGGGATGGAGTTAAGTTTTGCAGTTGTTGTGGCTGCATATCTTCTTGGTTCAATTCTGGACCATGATCTCTTGGAGAGTCCGAGTTTGAGTTTTGGTCCGAGTTGTTGGATGAAAACGTACTGAAAGTATTAAATGTATTGATAGTCGAATTTGAACTTTGAGTTCTGGACAATCTTCTGTTATAACGAGGGTCCTTTATAATCAAACGTTTTGTCTTTGGGGTTGGAAGAGTACTAACATCTATTGGGTTGATCAAATTGATTAGCTTTTCTGCAGTGTAACTATTATTATTCAAGAACTTGAGGCTCTTGGTCTTAGAAAGTAAACCTGGAGAACTGGTGGGGGATTCGGTTTGAGCATTTCCGTGTTGCATGCTAGCATCGCTCATATTTGCCTTCAAAGAATAAGTGATAGACCCTTTACCAAAATCAATACTGGTAAATATTCTCTTATTCGGAAGTTTTACAATAAACGGGAATCGATGTTCTCCTTTGTAAAGTCCGTTTGAAAATCCTTCTGTTGTCGAGCGGTCTGCAGATTCTTCCCCGTAGATTTTAATGGTGTAATTGAAAAGATTATGTTTGGTGGGCCGTAACTTTGAATGGGATAAAGTGTTTATCTTTACAAATCCTACCAATGATAATGTTATTACGATGTTGGCCAAGTTCTTCTTGGATATTAAGATAATTTGACCAGAAACTTCATCTCCTGGTAACCAGGAGTTATGAGGATTATCAAGTACAATATAAAAGTCGGATACTGAATTGAAGTCGATTTTGAAAGGGGAGGAGTTGTTTGAAGAACTTAAAGTTGCTGATAAGGTTTGGTCTGAAGGTACTTGACCGTTTGACGTGGAACCAGTTCCATTATAACTTCGCTGTCTATTCGGAATAATCCTTGAAACCGCCTTTCTCATGACTTAAAATCAAGGACTATTATGAAGTTGGCAAAGCTGTTGTATAGTAGTAATAACTGATGATATTAAAATTTAAGTACTATATCCTTTCAACGGTTCAGCATCAGATTAACCAGGAAAAAAAATTGAGGCTTGGATAGTACAATAGGAATACAAGTAGTGATGCCAGAAATCAAATGGATCAAAAAAGTTTGTGGCTTATCGGGTGATGTATAGTGACGAATGATACCTAGCTCAAATACAATAACTGTTTAATTAGAACAATTAATTCTGTCAAGCCCGAACTGAGAATTGTTTCCCCTAATGTTTTACCGTGCGAACAAGGTGAGATCTCGAGCCGATAAAATCACGGCGAAATTACACAAAATTGTCCGCATGGACATTAAATCGCACGTCTGAAGTCGCCTTGTACTTGTTAAACCCAAAAAAAACAAAAGTCAAAACGGGGAACGAAACTACGAGATATATAGCTGATTGAATAAAAACCAATTTGAACTTTAAGCATTAAATACCGTTGATCTTCAATGGTTTCCCCTGTGCCGAGTTTAAATATGTCATGATGATGGAATCCTGTCAAAAGGTCTGGGGAAGTCAAGAAAATCTTTACGGGCTATGCCCAGCTTTAATCGACACGAGAGCTTATTCTAAGTGCGTAAAATATTCTGG